>JAODLI010071057.1:0-14188 GCA_027575585.1 Percopsis omiscomaycus
CATGTTATTCAAAGGGCATTTGATTTTTTAATATGTATACACCAGATGGTGTAAAATGAGAATATCTGTTGTATCAACCTCCCACTTCTCATGAAGAGCACAATAATGGATCTTTAGAAGAAATAAGGAAAATCTCTTTGATTTGGTTTCGGGCGGCTTTCCACTAATTATAGATAACTCTATTTATGATTCTTTTATAAAATGCTTTAATGTTTTAAGTCTGGCATTATTAAAAAAATATAAAAAATAAAAGTAAAATTAGATTCCTCATTAACCCAAACCACAGTTCTTGGTTTGGTTTTTACAATAGTTTAGTTCATGCAAGCAAAACCAATTTACTGATATTTTAAAGGAAAATCTGTCTTTTTATTATTTTTAAGATAATCCCAGTTACAACCTTTAACTGCTTCATTGTTTAATGCCACTGTAGCTTTACATACACACCATGCATTTCTTGCAGATTGCATCAAATGTGGCTTCAGATGTGTTAGACAAAAGAATGTGCAGATTCATGACGGTGCCACTTTTCTGTCATCTGCTCAGTCAGTGTGGAGAACCCCTTCAGGGACGGGCCTGGGAACTCTACTCTAGGCAGAAACTGTGTGTGTGTGTGTGTGTGTGTATACGTGTATGTTGCAAAAAAACCTGTGGCATATTTATAAGATGACTTGCCAAGTATACACCTTTCATTCTCTTTCAAATCAAATCTTACAAATTTGTCCCCTGCAGTGTGTTTTTGTGTTTGTGTGTGTGTGTGTGTGCGAGAGCGAGCGAGCGTGTTTCCAGACGACAGTCAACTTTTGTGTAAAGCCTTGCTACGCCCTGTACAGCACTGCCTGTTCACTGCAGGCATACAGTACATGCCTCCACTCCCCTGGGAGAGACTTGAGCCAGGTTTAGGAACACTTGCTTTCTGTTCAGAAGTGTCTCGGGGGGCGAAACCACAGTCTCCGTGGTAAAGCCTGGGATTAAGTTCAAATGAAATGTATATGTTTGAATTCCAGGTCTTCATCAAAACAGCATACACACACACACACACACACACACACACATACATGTATACAGACTTTGATATACAGACCAAACAAATGGGGGTTGGAACCAAACCCTTAGATTAATGTTCACTAAGATACTCTCTACTCTCTTCTACTCTACTCTACTCTACTCTAATGTGTTCTACTGGATGCTACTAGTTATACTCTGGTCTCTAATATATTACACTGCGCTCTAATCTAATTCTGTTCTACTCTAGAATACACTCTTCACACGGAGACATAAACACACATTCATAGCGGTGGACTATACAGTGACACCTGCTGGCGTAAATGCAGATGTGCCACGGCGACCTCTGTAACCCACGGCCCCACGCTGTGTAGACCAAAATATCTCATTCTGTACCTACTATTTCAATCTTCATTTCACACTTTAACATTGCTTAGTGTAGTTGATCAAAATTACATATTAACATACTGTCTGAGTAATGTATTTGTTTTTTAAGAAATGTAAAACTGTAACCGTAAAAAAATGTTCTACTTACACATATTCTCCTCTACAAGATAATTTCTCAACAGGGAAAATCCATGGCAGGGCTTATGGAAACACATTCTGAAAGCAATAATAATATTCCCATTTGCACAAATGCATTTCCATTTCCTTTCAGCAACGTGCTTTTAGCTTTGAAGTGCAATATCCTCATCCTCTTCAGTTTTAGCATAGATCTCTTACTTCCATGGCAACAACCAGCTATAATTTTTTCTATTTTTATAATTATTCAATTTGATTAGCAGGGATTTACATATATATGTGTTTCCATTTAAACTCAGCTTACCAAAGCTCTGAGTGCTGCTGAGTAAGCATTTCTGGAAGGTTTTCATGCTGCTTGCAAAACTCATTATACTGCTATGTATGTTTTAGTGTATTGATCTACTTAACATTGCTCCAGCATTAGGCCTACTAGTTTAGGAGACACAATTATTGATTAGTAAAAAGCATATAATCAAATGATATATCTTTCTCTCTGCAGTCAGGATAGCTGAATGGGTGATTTCTGATATTGTGGCCTGTGTATATGCTTTATATAGTAGCCTGTCTAAAGTATGAAGTTTTCTTTATTTTTTATTTCTTTAACCTCTATTTTACCAGGTTAGTCTCAATGAGATTTAGAATCTCAGGAGCCCTGTCCAAGAAAGCAGCATATGATATCAAAACACGAGAACATGTGGCAGTACAGTATAAAATATCATCTTACACATTGAAACGGAAACAGAATACTGTCAATGTCAATTACTGCCCCCTCCTTTGTTGGCAGCCATTGATTTAAAGTCACTCAAAGTCACTCAGATTCATTCCAAGGTGAGTGGTCAGGGAACTGGAAAGGTGCTTTGCCCATCTCAGTATGTACAATACCTTAGAAACCCTCATTTTTGGACATTATTGTTATTGGACTGCTGAAAACATTAGGTATTAGGTGGGAGCTTTATAAATAAATAGTTATCAGCGCGTTGTCCTCGGCTGTTGAGGTTAATGTAGAGTCGATTTTAAAGCTGTGAGCTTTAACAACCGGATCTTTGTGAAATATGACTGCATTGATGTGCTAATGCAGCAGTATTGTATGAGTGAGTGTTGTGGGCTGTTGTTAAGTCATACTTTAACAAGGCAGGCAGGTGAACCAGCTTGGAGCTGAGAACTCCATAAAAAGCACATTGACCTGAATCTGTTTACATGGGCTTACATGCGCTTGTCGTCATTGGTCACTTCATAAGCCATAAGACATAAGCAGAAAGGATAGAAATCACACACAGTATAACAGCTGTTATACATTTATTTGTTTGTTTATTTATTTATTTATATTTTTATTTATTTTTATATATTGTATGATTTAATTTTTTCCTTGTATAAATGGCAAAATGATGACAACCTTTAACTATATAGGCCTATATTTTCATGTTCAATCATTGCAGGCCTACAATTTTTATTTGACACCGGTGGACCTTTTCCTGAAGTTGTAATTTGTAACATTGTTATATTTCCTATATTTTTTCTAAAACGCATATAAGAGACAACTTTTTTGAGGCCAGTTCACCTGAACCCCTCACAACCTTGAGAAAAAGGCAGTGGTTCCATTTGTCATGGTGCTGAAGCTTGCTGAGGTTAGCGTTCATTTAGAATTAGTCACAGGTTCCTGTCTTGCATAATGGAACATGGTTATTTGATTTTCCACTATTTGATTTTCCGCTGTGTGTGCACAATGCTGTACAATGAGTGAGTGGAAAAAAGCTCTCTGACATTGTCTCGACCCATCTTTCTTTGTGTTTGTCAAACTCGCCTTTCTCTATGTCAAATCGTCTCTCTTCCGCGGTTCTGGGCCGCGCCCTTTTACTGTGGGCGACAGGTGATTAGTAATTGGCCCACACCTGTTCCCAATCTCCAGGTCCCGTGAACCACACCTCCCGACATCCCCTCCCATACAGACAGAGCTAATACCATGCCCACACCCCCACACTTTCAGCTCACAGCCTGTCTCAGAATGCGACAGACCGTGCGCTATAAGTCCAGCAGCAAGCATGCAATTATTAAACTGCCATATTTCATTTAAGGCACGCAAAGAAAACATCACTTAGAACTGTCCAGGGTAACTGCTTCAGTCGGTGTACCATGGAGAACTTAAAACAGGGAAAGATATTGAGCTTCAGGCTGGCACACACAAAATCCTGTGAGATATATACTCCTCTACTGACCTTGGTTTTGATGTTTGATGAACCAGAAATGATGGATGAAACTGAATGAGAGAGTTACCCAGCAAACCTTGCGCGGTAATGCTTCACATCCTATTTTAGCAAATACTATTTCAAACTCCCTTCTTCCGTTCTTTGTATTTTAGCCACCGCTCTTTGAAGGAACATTACACTCAACTGATGGTCATTATAAAGCTCAGGTCAGAGAATTGCATGTCTGGTCAACCCAAGCGAGATGAGACATAGTGGGAGAAGATTGGTATCAATCCTGGTGAAGAGAGAGAAATGTGATGTGTTGATACTGAACACAGGGAATGATCTAGAAGGATGGAGAGGCGATGGGCAGGAGAGAGAGGGGAGTCCCAGCTTGGCCATGGCTTTGATGGTAGATGAATCAGAAATGATAGACAGAGCAAAGAGTCAGGTAGCTTACGAATTCATTCTTTTTTGGGAGGTGCATTTGAATTAGACGGGATTTGTCAGTGCTGCGCATTACCTGAAAATTCATATATTTTAAAACTTGCTGTTATTTAAGATGGCATATTTGTAAATTCTCAATATCATGTATATCTCAATATCTTGTCTGTTTATATGTTTGTTTATAGAGTGTTTAGTGCATGTTTTACATCTTTGATTGGACTAAAATATGGAGTGAATTATATGGGTCTGTTTTTGATTTATTTCTTTTGGTTTGATTTCCTTTAGTAAAGCACTTTGTGCACCTGTTGATAAAGGCGTCAACAGTATACATACCTACTTGCCTATTATTATACAAATATTCAGCAAGACAGAGACAAGCTGGCTGGAGCTTTGCTTTGAGTTATAAATCAGTTGAATTCAAATACTCCATGACACAGGGAGAGAAGCAGAGGACACAGCAGGACCTTGGCGTTTTGTTGTGGGGTGAATGAGAAATGACAGAGGGGAGCGAGGGACCGCGTGAAGCCTTATTTCACTCAACTTTCTCAATTTCCTGCAGTGCGATGGGTTGTTTACTCTCAGGCAGGCCCTGTGAGCTGAATGTAAACAGCCTCCTAGCTAATCTTGAAGACGCATCGTTATATAACCGTAGGTTTACACGTGGGCCACAGTTAAGGAGACCGAAACGCATGTCAGGGAGGGACTTTTGAGAAAAATAAAGACTGGTTGGAACCGCTCTGACTGTCACTGGCTTTTAATGAGATGTGAGGATCACATCCAGGAAGATAAAGGGGAAAGGAAGTAGACAGCCCCCTGCCTGGCTTTATGATGAATTAGACATGACTGACAGAGCACAGAACAATAACTGCAAGTGGATTTAGATTTGGTCTTTTTGTATCCAATTTTATTATTAAACCAGTTAATAGTAAATATTATTCCCATTTGTAGAAATGCTGGCACTTCAATTTCAATCAAACGGATGAGGAGTGAGAATGAAACCGAGGTGAGCTTGGTTTAGATCCCAGCGGAAGAGAGAGAATCGGGCTAGCTGAGGCTGAATGTTGACGTGACTAGAGGCACATTACAGCCTGACTTTCAGCGCACTTTTCTTTCCATCTTACAAGTGGATGAAAAGACGTTTGCATGTAATCTCTGTGGTGTTATGGCTGGAGATGGATGCCGAGCCCTAAAAACCCCGAATATAACCCACGCAAGGTTCCAGAAAGACAGAGAGAGACAAAGAGAGAGCGTGAGAAGGTTTCGGGAGCCTACAGTAGAAAGGAGAAGGGATGGGAGGGTGGTTTGGGCAGGGAGAAGATGAACTGGGGAGTTGCAGGTGTAATCTGGGCTTTAAGGCTGCCGTGGTTATTAAAAGGAGATACTTATTAGACTGGAGCGGAGAGGGTTTTCTCCTCAGAGGAAGGCTAATTGGATTTAGGACTGAATCGCAGGGCATGTTGTTGTGGAGACGGGGGGGGGGGGAGGCACACGGGGTGGGTGGATGACGTCCACACGAGCTGGAAAACAAAGGAAAGGACAACAGTAGTGGGTCTAGCGGTCTAGGTGGAAGGTCGTGGGTTCGAGCCCTGGAGTTGCCCTACCTGTAAGCATCCTTGAGCAAGATGCCCTACCTGCTCCATGTAATAGCAGCATACAATTGTAAGTCCCTTTGGATAAAAGCGTCTGCTAAATGTCCTAATTGTAATTGTAATAGTGCACAGAAGCTAATGATTTAATATTCAAATGCACAAACATGCTATAGCAGGGGACAAAATTCCGACGAATTGCTTTCCTTTGTGTGCTGAATATACACTGTGATTAATTCAGAGGCGACCTTCTTGCCTTCTACCGTATGACCCTCACAAAGCTTTCAAGGTGAACAACGCCATGGCCTGAACCCTGCGTATCAGTTTACAGTCTAACTTGTAGGCCCATACCAAGACACTGGAACAGCCGGCTACAAGTAGAGTTAGCAAAAGTGCGAAGGAGACACCTTAAAAATATGCTGAAGGGGAGATGGTTTGGGAGGAGAAGGGTTATTCAGTCTAGCGAGCCATCAGAGCCTTTGCACTCTAATACGATAAAAAGCCACGCTGAGCCGCAATTAGCCATCTGAGGTGATATGCTGTGTCATGCAGCCTTATTTCAAACACACACACACACACACACGCACGCACGCGCTGCGACTAGAGGTTCAGCACTTCCCCCACGGCTTTCTGCATCTCTGTTCTGTTTAATTGTACGCTTGTAATTAGTGGGGACTGTAAACCTGATACATGCTGTCTCCATTCTTAGATTGAAATGAGAGGAAATGGTATTTATAGAGGCTTGTTTTGGACTGCAAAATGGTTTTATTTCCCCATAATCTTTATTTCAGAGCGGGATACATATAATTAATGGGAGGCTTGAAAACAAAACACACGCTGACACTGTATGGTACTTTTTCATTCAGGATCTATTTGGCTGCCATATGTTTTTCCATTCTGCTGTTATATACATCCTGAGGAAGTTTAATGGGACATCTGTTCATGGCAATGGTATTGTGTTTGAAATATTCACGGCAACCCCACATCTCTCTCTCTCTCTCTCTCTCTCTCTCTCTCTCTCTCTCTCTCTCTCTCTCTCTCTCTCTCTCTCTCTCTCTCTCTCGCACACACACACATATCCCTTTAAACACAAACTTGTTTCTTTCATCCAATTTTTCTGGGTATAATAATAATAATCAATTGTCGAAACGTATTTATGTAATCAGAAGCTTAAACTATTTTGCATCTCACAATGCATATTTACAAATGTGTAAATATGATCTCTTTTGGTTACCTGTAAACAGAGTAAACATAACCAATATTACTGTAATGTCCCTGCAGCCGGTCAGTTAGCCCATTACCAGCATATGCCTGTTCCTGCATTTGAATTTAGCGGCTTGCACATAATATATGTATAGCTACTGTAGGCTTTCAGAGTTGGGGCAGTAGTCTTTTGCCTACTGTAGTCTACATATTCACATGTTAATGAAGTGTTCTGAAGGCTCCAGGCAGACACCACTCTCGCGCCTGTGGGGAAAGATTCTCTCTCCGCCGCTGATTCCCAGCTGTGCGGAAAGAAGAGAGAGAGAGACGGGAAGGTATAGGAACATTAAAGTCCCTATTAAAGCGGAAACCATGGGAGCGAGAGACTGAGAGGGTAGAGAGAACGGTAAAGAGTCGAGGAATGTAAAGATAAAAAAGAAGCGGGGATTGAATGCGAATAACGCGGAGGTGCTCGAGCTCCCTGAGGGAGTGAGCGGAGGTAAATCTTCAGACGGGGCGGAGGAGGAGGATGAGAGCAAAAGAGAAGAGGAGATGGGAATACTTTCCTTTCCCTCCCCTCCCTATCTCCCACCAGTCAGTGCTAAGGGCTCATTACTATAGTCCTGGCTGGTGGGTGGAAGGCAGTCAAGGAGAGGTCAGCAAAACGCCAGAGAAACAGACACAACACAGTGAAGCTCTCCCAATACCCACCTACATATTAATGATGCGCGGGTCGACCTATAACTCGTTGGTCCCGCGGGTCGGGCGGGTTCGGGTAAGCTTAGGCCTACCGGAAAATATTACGGGTGGGTTCGGGTCAAAAAGTTACAACGCTATAAAAGTTATAAATAACTTACAGAAATATTAGAAGCAATAGGCTTTGCGTTATAGGCTCTCCGAATTGCATGCAATAGGCTAGGCTCTTCCCCTCTCTCTATTAAACGCACACACACACACAAGCTCGCACAGGTGGGTGAAGGTCCTATAATGCACTGGCTGTCAGTAGCCTTATCTGCGTTACCGAACTATATACCGAACTATAAACTAGCCTATAAAGTAGCATAGGCTATAAAGTATAAAGCCATAGTCCCAGACGCTATTAGGCTAGCCTGCAATAGGCTACGAAAATAGTGGCTGTGAACCTTGTTGTCCTTGTCTGTCCCTTTTGAAAAGTACATTAAATAAGAAAACGTTATCTCTTAGCCTACGCTATGATATGGAAGCCATCGCTATACAGGCTAAAGTTGGCCGTTTGCGGGTCGGTTGGGTTCGGGTGGTTGATCGACATATTTTTTTGCGGTGCGGATTGGCTTTCATAACGTAGGTTGGCGTGCATGGGTATTAAAAAACCCGGAGGGTTGTTATATGTTAGATGTTATTTTAGGTGTCTTGACTGTTATTCTGTAGGCTAATTGTGTTGTTTTTTCTGTCATGAGCACACAGGTAAATTCCCAACATCTACGTCGTAGGCTATGGCAAAAAAAGTAGGCTCTTGAATCTTAAATATTGAATATGCACATTCATGCGTAGTTCAAAACGATCTTGCTGATACAGTATGTTGCTGTGTAATGCCAAACTCAACCTTATGAGATGGAATTTTGTTTTTCTCTGTGGTGTCTGTAGGCTATTACTGTAGGGCAAATGTTTGGCACGGCTACGTCGCTTTGGCGCTACGTATGAAGGCAGAATGTGCCACAAGACGGCTGTGTCGACGAGAGGAGAGGAGATGAAGAAAGCTTTTAGGGTAGGCCATATCTGTGGGGAGTGGGGAGGGTGGCACAGGAAATGAGGCTGAAAGTGAAGAATTATAGAACTGGCAGGAAACCTCAAACTGCAAAAAAGAGAGAGATGCAGGCAGGGCGAAAATTATAGTAGTGAGAAGGAGAGAAAAACCTCATCATCAACCGATTGAGAATATATATTTTATCTGTCCATGTTTTCTTTGTTTTTTATAGTATACTGCCAGAGGTGTCCTTCAACAAATTAAATATTTTTGGGGATTGAATGATATTTTAATAGGAATATATTGAATAATGAAGGCCTATACTGAAAAATACACAAGATAAGTAACCATGATGACATGATGCTGTCATTATTCCAGGAGAATGTTGTTTGCTTGCAATAACAGGTGGTTAACCGGATTGTAAGTCGCGTTGGATAAAAGCGTCTGCTAAATGCTGTAAATGTAAATGTATGTAACATCTCATTTACCCCTGTAGGGGGCAGAGCAGACCCACTAAACAGAGGGCTCTAAAATAACTGTGGCATTGAGGTTAAGCGAGGACAGAGTATGACCTTACCTTATCACTGATGTGGTCGCCTGCGGCAGACATCACACATCACCCCCACAATAAGCTGTGTATTAAACAAGGGTCTGTGGCCAGTGCTTCTACGGCTACTCTGCAACACGTGTGTGATTTTTATATCTAGTTAGATTGGCTTAGACATCTGGACCTAAAGATAATTACTTCTCAGTTCCAGTGATGGAAATATTATAGATTCTCCATTTTAGACAGAAGGGGTTTGAGTGTGATGCTGAACACTTGCCTATCTTATTCTGTTTGGACGTTCTGGCCTTTAATTAAAGATAACATAACCACTAGCCTACCCTGGGGGGCAGCCTGAAGGTCATGGGTTCGAGCCCCAGAGTTGGCCTACTTGTAAGCATCCTTGAGCAGGATGCCTAACCCCTACCTGCTCCATGTAATAGCACCATGTAACTCCTACCTGCTCCATGTAATAGCACCATGTAACTCCTACCTGCTCTATGTAACAGCACCATGTGATTGTAAGTCGCTTTGGATAAAAGCGTCTGCTAAATGACTGATGACTGATGATTGCAATCTGGGTAGCCTTCCTCTGTGACGCATACAGTCATGGTCCCTTAAAGTGTTTTTATTCTCTCAATAGCAGGGGTGCGCAACTGATGGTCCCTGAAGCTTGTAACTTGTAACTATATAGGCCTATTTTTATTTTATAATTTCGGCCTGTGCTAGGCTACCGACTACATTGATGTAGCTAGGCTACCGACTACATTGATGTAGCCTAGCTAAAAACACGGTAGGCCAGACCCGTTTTTTTTCTGTCTGAATCCAAAAAACAAGACGCTAGCCGGGAGGTAATTGGAGTTCAGGAACGTTTAGCCGGGTTGCAGAGTGCGTCTGGGCAAGCCTCCGTGGCCTCCGGCCGCCTGCGTGTCACTTGTTCGGCTGCCCGACTGCGTCCAGGTTGGCTGCGCGAGTTGTTGTGTTAGCGGATCCACACATGTGATTACACTGACCACTTCTGACAACCACACAGAAAGAGAGAGAGAGAGAGAGAGGAAGAAATTGGGAGAGAGGAAAATGAGAGTTGAGAGGAAAGAGAGAGGGACGAAGATGGAGACAGCTGGGACGCGCTCAAACTGTATAGGAGCGAGAGGGCGAGGTGGAAGAAAGGAAGGATGGAAAGTAGGCTCCCAGAAGGAAGTAGGGGTTAAAGGATGAAGGGAAATAAAAGGCCTATACACAATCTGCAGCAGCACTAGGAGAGAGGATGGGGGCTATGAGGAGATCTTGAGGAGACGAGAGACTGAATAATCGGGGAAGCGGGACTTTGAAAAGGGAATACATTTGGAACAGGCCATTAAATATGAACGAAAGGCTAAGAGGAGCAGATAAGAGGGTACTGAGTGTACTGGCTTTATGTGACAGTAATTTACTGCTCGTTCGGTTGTGACGAACCCAGGCACACAGAAACGGGATTACAAACAAGGTCTGTGCCACATATAAGGCCGTCTGTAGGCCTACATATACGCACCTCTGCATGAGCTCCACCTGTAAGGTTCATGTCTACAATCCTAAACAGAGGGAAATGCACTCCAATGTGGGGATAATTGTCGGGAACGCATCGCCAACACGGAGAGAGGCAGAGCTGCGGAGGAGAAAAAAACGACGAGTGTGGAATGACCTAAAGAAAGAGAGAGAGTGTGTGTGTGTGCGTGTGTGCGTGCGTGCGTCTGTGAGGGAGAAGAGAGCAAAGAAAGCGAGACGGGGCGAGAGACCTAAAGTGAGAGCCGCTGACAAAGTGAGCGAGTCTGCCCATCCTATTTATAGATAGGATAAATAGATCGCTGCGGTTGGTGTCTGTGGTCGGGCATGACAATCAGCGTTGGGGTGGAATTTGAGGATCGCAGAGGGCAGGCTTTTCATATCGCTGCGCCCGATGGCCTCGGAAAAGCAGAAACAGAGATTTTCAGTTCATGCTTGTGTGCATGGCATGGCACGCGTGCCTCGACGTACAGTATGCACATGTATGTACTGTGTGTGTTTACGTCGCATGCAGTGTGCTTATATTTGTTGTACATTCCAGGGGGCCGTGTTCACACTCTGCCCTGCAGGCCAGCTTGTTAGTCTTGGCAGCAGAGCAGAGCAACAGGGCACCGAGCTAAGTTGAACTAAGATCAGATGAAACCAACAGGCTGGACCGCACTCTTGTGAGAAATAGCGGCTGATTATTCGATGCTATGTAGCAACAGCATGCTAAAAACACACATATACACAAAAAACACGGACTCCATAGTGTGTAGCCCAGTCAAATGACAGCAATTCAACAAGTCCTCTTCTTCAACATTTAAAGCGTTTGTGTGAAACTTATGATGGCATCTTGGCAAAGGCAAGCCCACTAGAAATAGTCAAAACCCTGGTCTATGCAGGGTAAAACAGGCTTTATTAAACACAAGAGTTTGAATAAGGATCAACATTGTAACACATCCGGACTAATATGAGGAAAACCTATGCAGACAATTTTGTTTATGGGTTGGTTGCTAACGGCTACAGAGCATTGTACAGTATAGCAATCTCGTGACACGTGTCTGACGTGAGATTAAAGCCAGAATTACAGAGGACTCAACCCGATGCAATACTCTGTTATCAAGGTTGAGCATTTCCTAATTGGAATTATATGTGCTTATGTGAGCCCACAATAATGACAGGCTGTCGGGGAGAAGCGGGAGAGAGAGTGAGAGAGAGATTAGGAGGTATAGAGGGAGGCCTGGGTGAATATGGGGTGATTTTGTTTGACAGCATTTGAGCTCGCTGAGCCGACTGTCTTAACCCATCCACCGCTCTGACAGCCTGACAGTTGGGTAAGATTTAGTTTTTTGCGTATATGTGGCTTTGAATAAATAGCTACTCCGCAGGCACAGATAAACGAACACACGCTCGTCTGTAAGAGAGGTTTCGCTGTAAGAACTGAGATGAAGGGCCTGCATAAATACTCTTTTGAGGTTCCAGACTCGCCCCCTAAACACTGGTACAGCTTTGATTATATCTAGAATCCACATGTATTTCTATTTCATCAGATGTTACAGTAAGTATTTATAATCCTTGACGAGAGACCTTACACGTCTGAAATGGCAGCTTTGAAGGAATGGCAGCTGGCCTGATTTCCAGAATGCATGAATCACAGGCGGAACATTTTGTTTCTATTAAGTCCACAGGTTAGTGATTCATTCATAGTAACAGGATCAAGGCTTGATAAAAGCAGTTATTGTTTCTGTATTTCTACATTATATGTTTTCATTAGTGCATCATTTGTCCCCAGATCCATACAGAAACAACCAGTCTGGTTGTGGAAAACCATATAGATTTGGTAAAAGTTTTTATTTATAATCCTTTCCTCCCCAGGAATATTTAGGCAAATATTGTAGCATTTCATTATAGCTCTATTGTGTGGATCTGCGTCAGACATGGCCAGGGTCGAAAGCTGGTCAGGAGGCGGAGTAAGGCGAGGAACTGCCTCATCACTCAGCAAGGTTCACGTCATCTCTGTTTATTGTACAACATGAATATAACAGCATTCAACAACAAGTTTTCCTACAAGACACCAGTGTTATGTGCTACCCATAAATCTCCATTAAGTTCGGTCTCCATTCAGACAACAAAATTCATTCACTTGTTTTCCTCCACAAATTACAAAAGTGCCACCCGACTCCCAGAGGAATGAGGGCAATCTTGAGTAATGTCTGTCTGTCCGTCCAGTCTGGCCCAAGTATTGACAGGGCCACGAAAATTACCTTTACTGAATGTTTTCATTCACTCATGAGTCATCCACTAAATGGGTCACACTCCTGCATGTGTGCACTGTTTTCAAATAGAGAGCAACAGCAACTACGATTATGAAATGATGCCATAAAAATAGACTGAAAAATAGTGCCTGTTTAGGGCTCGTTATAGCAATCTTTTTAGGGTGGTGGGGTTTGTGTCTGGGATCTGGTCTTGAGAAAACATCTGACTGACCGCTGGTAGAAAAGCAAGCCTACTCAAATATCTCATAATATGATCGAATGTAAAAAAGTTTGTGGTCTTGTCTTGTTTTTTTGCCTTGGCTCTCCTCCGCTTTGCTGATTAAATATTAATTCTCTCTCTTCATGAATTCCTAATTAATTCTCTATTTTCTCTCTTCCCTCTATTTTCCCAACTTTTACAGTATCTCACACTCCGTTCTCCACAAACACGTCTCTTTCTGTGACTGTATGTTCAGTTCCCGATCCAGTAATGTAATACAGTGTTAATATTCTGTCCCTGTGCGCTCCCTGCTGGGAGCCTTTAACCCTGCTCTCATTACTAATTCACATTATTGCTTCTCTGTCTTTATTCAGAGGTGAGGTCCAGACACAAAGGTGCACCCTGTTAGTCACAGCCGCCGTGTTCAGCCCGTCCAGCCCCTCTCAGCCATCCTGTTTCCTTCCTCTTTCTGTTTTTCATTTGTCATTTACCTGGGCCCTCTGGCGTGGTACGTTCCTTAGGATAATATAAAAGCTCAATCTGGCCCTCTCTCTTTCTCCGCGCTTTGCTTTTTTGGGCAAAATATTGGGCAAGGCGGAGCAAGTGACTGGCCCGGGACATGAATTGCAAAAGAGCTAGAGATGAAATGAAATTGGAAAATTACTGAGAGTTAAGAGGGAATGTTTTGCAAACGTATGAGCTTCGAGATTAAAAAAATGAAAACAGGGGGAGAAGGAAGGATGTAGAAGCTTAATCTCTTCTAAAAAACACCGAATTCATTATTTCCATGTTCTCACCGTCCCCACCCTTTTTCTGTCCTCCGTTCTCGAGCGTTCACATTCTGTCTATCCCTGTTTAGACAAAAAAAACAAAAGTTTTCTTGGCTCTGCAATAAATCGCTTGACTGTTAAATCTCTGCCGTCAATATAAACAGCTGTAAAACCAAGTCAAAAATAATCTCCACACACACGCGGGGGGG
>JAODLI010071068.1:0-14188 GCA_027575585.1 Percopsis omiscomaycus
GTTATATACACTATATATATATATATATATATATATATATATATATATATATGGTACAATAGTCATTTCCTTTTCTTTGCAAAGGAAGTGATACCTACACTCTGAAAGAGGTTCTGCTGTCGGGTGGTCTCTGCAATGTGTTTGCAGGAGGCTACACACTGCTGCAGCTCTGGATATGCTTTTAGTAGACTGGCTGCAAGTTGCTCCGCAGTGCCTCCCTCTAGGCCTTCATCTGGGGGCCAAAACAGAACTTCACACATGCACATCAGGGGAGAACGTGCACTGAAACGCACGTGAACATGTACGCTCGAATACTTACGAAACTTCTCGAACACTGACTTCATCAGCCCGCTCCTCTCTTTAAGTCTGGCAAACATGAGTTCCGACCGAGCCGTTTTCATAAAGTATTCCTCCGCCTTGGCGATGAGGCACATGGAGCTACGCCGCCTATGGCGGAACGGGAACACACCGTTGCTCTCCGGGTTGGGAATTTCAGCTTTGTCACTATCGGGTACCCAGGGCCGCATCTGCATCCTCAATAGCCGAGGCAGGATGTTTAGAAGAATCTGATGAGGACACGGGGTCAAAGGGTAAGTCCAAGCCAAATACATGTTTCACATTCAGAATAGTTACCGATGTTTAGTCAATGGCTTTAACAGCTGCTCAGTTGCCATTCCATTAAGAGCAACGTCTCACCCTGCGGACTCTGTCTGTCATCTTGTGAGTGTTTGGGGTTCTCAAGGATATGTTGAGAACTATCACACAGTTCATGACTACCATGGTGGTCACCGACATCACAAACATTAGATACCTGCAGACAGTGAAAATAATATTGCAAATTGTCTACAGTATTTCAATATTGTTTAAATGTATACAGCCATACTCATAATACAGTCACAAGTCAGTTGAGATTCAGAAATAAACTTGATTCAGAAGTATATGTAAAATGATTCATGATGTCTTACTTTATGATTAGCGGCACAGCCTTAGATGTCTCCGGAACCTTCTTGGCAATAAGGAAGAGGAACACAGTCTGGCCCAACAGAGTGGCGATGGACATTGTACACTTTTGACCACCAGCTGCCAAATTCAACGAGTTAAAAACATTCATTTATATACTTCTGTAATGCAGTCTGAGGTCTTCACAAAAATGTGTAACTTACAAATATAAGACATTGTTTGTAAACTCTAGAATCATATAATAATAATAATAATAATAATAGTAAAATAAAAAATAAAATAGAAATGTTAAAAACTAGATACAAAACAAAACCTTTAGCCGGGAGGAAGTACACCAGCAGGCCAAGGGAGGAGAAGAGCACGCAGGGGGAGATGATGTTGATGATGTAGAACAGGGGCTTTCTCTGGATGATGAGGAAGAACACAAGTTCCTGGTACTCCAGCTCATCCTTTGTATATTTATCGTTTATCACCTTCTTAGCTGGCCGGTGTTTGATGGCCCATTCTCCATTCTCTGCCAATAGCACAAAAAGTCTTGGACGTGAAAGCGAACTTAGTGAACTGGGAATACCCTTATAGCTTTAAAAAAAAAAAAACCCTATAGCTTCCCTACCTCAGGATACAGTAAATCCACATGCTGACATTCAGGAGGAAATACTGTATACTGTGTTTGTTTTTGTTTTGAGATACTGAGATACAGTAGCTGTGACTTGAGATAAAATGTAAGCCAATTGAGGTGGGAAAGCTTAATAACAATACAGTCCACTCATTGTATACAGGGATTGAATGGAATATTGCATCCCAAAGGTCAGGCGTGTGAAGGTAAGGGAGGTACCTGTAAAAGCCTGCGGGTCGATGTCCACCCACTCCCATGTCTGGTTATCTTCCTCTTTCAGAACCAGTTCAACCTCATTGGCACTATACGTCTGGGAGCTGTGCACAGGAGAAATCTGCCATCACATCACTGTCTATACAACAATCCTTTACTTAATGTACTTCATGTCACTCATCATGTTGGAATGTACAGTACATGTATGTTGTTAGCATGAATAAATTCAATAAACTAATACATTAAATTACAGGCCATACATTATTGCTGGACAATACTCAGTATTTTAATAAACTGGGAAAATACTAGTCATAATTAACTATTGCCCAAATAGTAATACATTCATACGATACTGTCTTGTTCTCAAATGAACATTTAAAACCATGAAATGTGTAGTTGTGACTGATATCTTAATCCTGGCAGTATGTATCATGTAATGCCGAGCCAAAAAAAAAATAATATATATATAAATGAAACATATGTCACCCACCGAAAGACCATGGTGCAGTTTTGCCAGTCGAAGGGGAAGTAATTGACTGTGATGGAGCAGGCGCTGCGGTAGATGGCTGGAGGCAGCCAGTACACACAGCCATCAGGAGACACCAGTGCATTGCAGTACAGCGCCACCTCAAAGTGTCCATCCACGCTATACACGCACGTACGCAGCATACCGCAGCATACCGCACCACCATGTGACCACACCACATACAGTACTTTTCACATGGAACAGTGGTGCCATATTTCCTCTCAACAGTGGGATTTTCATGCAGATTTGAGACAAAACACTAATTCTGTTCAGGTGTTGCGTGTGCACACTGTAACCCTCAATTTCCTCTCAACCAAAACAGGAGGTTGTAAAAAATATAGTACTTGTGAAATTGCATACTGTACGTTAAAGGTATAGTGTGTAAGACCTAGTGTGATTGTGTGATTTCAAGTATTTTAAAACCACGTTTTGGACAAGGTATTTCCATAGCAAGATTTCCATCCACGTTTTCCATCTTATTGTCATAAACTCATTTAAAAACAGCACCCAAGCAGAGATGTCTAGCATTGTGCTTGGATTCAAGCACAGGGACCCTTTGAGTCCCCGTGTGTGTGAGTGTGGTGCAGGGACCCTTGTCCGCATCGCTCTCCCTCCCAGTGGCCAGAATTACACACTACGCCTTTAAGCTATACCTTCTTATGACACACCCACTTGTTTTCTAGTATGACGTCAGGCAGCCAGATGCTCTTGGAGGGCACACGTAGCTGAGATGTGAGATTTCCATACAGAGTGGACCGAGGAGGCTGGTCCCATCTCAGCCTGTAGTCGCACCATTGCTACACACAGAAACACTCTTTTAATGGGTCACATGTTGCTGTTGGAGGATTTTCTTACATACCGCAAATGCAATTGATCGTAGTTACAGTCAGCCCATGTATAAGTACAAATGAGGCTCCTTTGTTTTACCATTTCTATCCAGACGCTGGTTGTCAGGGCTTCTTCCCTTTCACTCTGAGGACAGACACGTTTCATCTTGAATTTGCAGCTCTTGACACCTTCAGGTACACATTGTATTGACGTATATATTGATATACAGGATTTTTGACTCACCAGAGAGATGAGGTTGGTGAGGGTCATCTTAATCTGCACCTGTGTGATGTCACCACTCTCCTCCATGGGGCGAACGTTCTTGTTGTAGCCCCTCATTAGATCCTTGAAAAGCTCCCCTTAAAGGTTGACTGCTGATACTATCCATAGCAATTATTTAAAGAATGTAAGATTTTGTACATACAATGTCTGTATATAATTTTTTAAAATATGACTATGCCCCCCTACAGTATATGGTTTGCATTTGCTAATTTAGAACCACATATGTATGTTATTTGACACATGTCTATTTTAACATATACAATATCAAAAGGGCCATAGTTATGTAAGAAAACATACACAAACACTGTCTGTTTATATACTGTATACTGTACAGGGATAAATAAGAGATGAAATAAGGAATAGGACATAATATCAAATTTATCTCAAATACTGCTTTGATAGACTGAGGTGATATTCATTTAAAAAGCTTGTTTGAAAAAAAATAACAATGTGTAATTAGCGGCTAGTCTTGCGGTAATCGTAAACATCTGAACATGGCGACTGCCAGAATAAAACAGGCTGCACCAAAACACTGCTACAGTATGATATGTCACTACATGACAAAAGTATTAAAAATATAGTTGTGGTTTGTTGAACCTCTCCCCTGACCACACCCTGGATGAAAGGGCTCTTACCTGCTGAGATCATGAGAATCAAAGGGAATGATAGAGCGGTTAGAGGTACGAATCCCGAATCCATCTATATCTGTACGAGACTGCTACAGGAGTTCACATGAATATGTGGTAGAAGTTACTGGCACCTGGCCTGTGTGTGTGTGTGTGTGATCAGAAGTATGGGTCAGGGGCTTGGCTGAAAGGAGTGTCAGGGTTTATAGGAATGGATGGACTGGGGGGGGGGGGTGTTGATTGTTACAGTCCCAAAGTGTATTTCTAGTATTACATAGTCAGCTGTCACAACAACTGGTTCCCACAAACACACACACACAAACAAATGGGAAAACCTGAGAGGGTCCAGTAAGCATTGTCCTCAGTGCTTGGCTGCCCTCCAGTGTTAAGATAAACCATCTAAATGAAGTACTGTATGGTAACTCTATTCATGGCTTTAAGCCATTGTCCCTGAAGCATCCTACATATGCCAGGAACCAAAACAAACCAAAGAAATCTTTCATGGGGCTTAACAGGGTATACTTAGCCCGTTAGCACCTTTTTTCCATTGGAGGCACCCTGTGTCATGATTAACTGACTTTCTATTAAAATTAGCGTCAAGGACTTACGTTAGGCAAGAAGGTGGGGGGGGGCGAGAGGGAGAGCAGCAGTTGACACTGTTTAAAACACTGATGATTGAGCAGCTGGGGATAGGGTAACAGTTCTGAGAGAGTAAAGGGACACTTTCACAAATGGACACGACACTAAAGAGCTTGGTATAAACTCTATTCTGCTTGATAATTACAGTATGATTTAATTCAACTTAAAATTATAACCTATATCCTGAAGGGAAAATGCAGCAACAGATGTGTGTGTGTGTGTATTCAGCTGTCACACTCTGTTATTTATATTCCTGAATACTGTATCCCTCTTCTAGGGTGCAGCTTACAGTATATATCTTGAGCCATTCTCTCCGAGAAATATGAATGGGCAATTGGGAGTTCTGGTCCTGAAAATGCTTAGTGAATGCAGGGAACTGAACTAGAGCTAGCACTTTACAAGGCTTGAGTGACACTCCAAAGGCCGCCAAAACAAGCGACAGTTGTCTGCACAATACAACCCTCTGACTCAGGACAGACAGACAGACAGCCACAGTGTAAAGGTCACTCACTATAGTGTAAGATCAAATTACAACTTCCCATCAAGGAACAAGGGGGGAGGAACAGCAATATAACAGCTGTTGTGTTGAAATCAAAGCTTTCTTAAGTCCCTGGAGCTAGCAGAGGAGATTAAAGTTTGCTCTGGAAGTCCCACAGGGGACCAATCAGCATTAAAGCTGGGGTCCAGGATGACCACCTGACCACCTTCCTCAGCTGTAAATCAGAAGCAAAATACTAAAGGATTAGCAGCATTGCTGTTGGTTCTAACTGTCAGTTACAAGAGTACAGAGCGGCAATATTTCTTTCTCAATATTGAAATCAGTCTGCTGTTTGATAAAATTTACATTTTATTTTACTTTTTGTACAAAAATACAAAACATTTCTCTATACAAATAAATATTGTAAGAATAAAGATAAAGGCAGATATATACATTTTTGCGCCTCAAAAGAAGTTCAATCTTTCGAAAGACATTATGAATAACTTATTTTTGTACACTCATAAATTAGAAAAGGCGGTGTCTTTCTACAGAAACACTAAACAACCTGTGACTTGATGGGTGGTGAATTGTTGTTTGATACATTCAAACTTGTGTGTTCATTCAGATCCAAAGTCTCAGAGAGAGGGCAGAAGAATCATAGTTTGTAGGCGTGTGTATATTGTGTGTATATTGTGTGCATTGTCTCGCTGGTGGGACATAACTACTGGCAGTTTCCAGTGTGGTCTGTGTCCTTTGAATGCCTTGGTTCCGTTGTCTCTTGTTTTAAATCATCTGAGCTGTCATCAAGTCTGTCATGGACCTTCCGAGGATGTTATGTTTTGAGCGCCTCCAATGCCAGGGCAATGACCCGCGGCATGCTACGGTAGAATGATTCATTCTCCAGGCCCACTAGACTATAGAAGGTCAAAGGTCGTCCTCCGACTATTGCTCTAACCCGTGCTTGGTAGAGACCCCGGTCATTTTTTGAGCTCAGGTCAACCAGCACCTGAATAGAGACAGATAATACAAATGTTATTAAATTAATTCAACTGTTACTGCACATTCCCTCGTCATCTTTATGGGACATACCTCATGGAAGTTCATGTGCAGGTTCTTGGCTGGGATGCCCAGGATCCAGCGGTAGGACTCACTGACTTGGCTGACACGCTCTAAGGACTCTGTCAATCCAGGACAAACTGTAAGAACATGACAGTTTATTAGGAAACCTTCTACTTCACATTGAGGACCATTAAAACTTAAACCAGTGTTTCTCAAATGTGTGCACAAATCCTTTTTTAGTAGTGTTGTAGTCAAGAAAACCTATGACTTTGAAACCGAATCGAGACCAGGTCGAGACTGGGACCTTCAAAATGGTGTTTTGAGGCTGGTCTTGAGACAAGACCATCCTTGAGTACTACGGTCCAGCTTTTTAACAGAGTGTTTCTGTGCACCGTTTGGGATATGTGCCAATTAAATATGTCAACATGTTTTAATAATTTTCTCATATTATTTAGCAATATGTGTTGAAACAACATTCAAATTAAGTTAGGTAGACAGTGCCACATACACTATGAAAAGTTGTTTAAACACATCTTTATTTCACAAATCTCATGGACCGAGTGTGACACATACTGGACGCAGTTAGCTGCCTCTTGCGAAGGAGGTCTCTGCGTTTCCTGTGGAGGTTTGAGGGCTGGAGAGGAACTGCAGTGTGTCTGGTATCAGAGGTCGTTGCTATGGGTTCTTCCCCCGTGACAGTTGTGGACTGGGCTGGGAACACTGGGGATGTCTGTTCTGCTCCAGCTCCAGGCCCTCCACCAGTAGGGTCCTCCGTCACACCCTGACGTGTTGCGGCAGGAGGACTGACCCCGACGGGCAAAGTGTCTCCCACTCGTGCCGTGCCTCCACGCACAGTTCCACCCTGGGCCTTAAAATTCCCGATGTCACTCAGCAGGGCTGACAGGACGGTCCCATGTGCCTGGGATTCCTTGGAGGAGGAGGATCTTGGGGGCATGAGTGATCCAGGGAGGGCTGTAGGAGAGGCTGGGACGCTGGGAGACACTTCCTCAAGAAAGGACGCGTCCAGGTGCAGGATGGGAGGAGCCGCCCTGGACTCGAGTTTAGAACGCAGGGCTGAGATAACAGACTGGTACTCTCCCTCTAGCTGGAGAACCGAAGGCTCCCCCACCTGGACATGCCATAGACATTCAGATACATCCACATGAATATATCACACAAATATTCTAAAACCTTATGAGAATATGAGAACTGTCAAAGCTAATAAGAGACCCAGGCCTGTGTACGATAGAAATATATTCAGACATTTTTTATCTTGCTCTAATCCTACCTGTAGGAAGAGGATGTCCTCCTGTCTCACGTCTGCTGATGTGTCGCCGCGGTGTTCATCCAGGTCCTCAGCCAGACCTCTCAAGTACCCCCCCCAGTCAGCAGCCATAGGCCCCACTTCTCTGAACAAAGTTGGGCGAGTTGGCGGAGGGGCCTGCTGTTCTGGCCTCACAGCACCACCTAGCTGCACTGCAAGGGATAGCACATCTGTCAAAACAACAGTAGACAACACAGATTTTGAATAGGATAGAACACTTCAGTAGGTGCATAATGTTGTCTATATATCCCTGCAGGGTACTTTAACACTCCTCAGTTGTCTAGAATTACCCTTGTGGTTGAAACCAGCATTACAAAAATTGTTTTGGTTTGAAACTCAGATTGTATGCACCCCCCCCCCCCTACACACACACACACACACACACACACTACATCTCTACCCCTCCCCACTTATGTGCTTTGTTGAGTTTCCAAAAATAAACAGTGAACTGGGGAAGAAAGTTGGGGTTACTGGGGGTGCTACAACACAGTGGAGGAGGGTTCCTTTAATCGCAGCACAGTCTTGAAGGGCTGAACAAGCCCACATCTCACAAGAAGGGATAACTTGTAGCGTACCTACTGTCTGTAGGAGATCCTGGCCTGTGCCGAGGTCTCTCTTCTGCCTGGCGTGGGTGAAGGCCGTGCTGTAAATGTGCTCCACCAGCTGGGGTAGGGTCTGGGTGAAGAAGGTCAGGTCCACTGTGTCCCTAACATAGTCTTCTGCTCTCTGCAGCAGGTCCAGTAGCGTCTGCAGGAACGAACGCAGCTCTGAAAGCAGAGAGTACAGAAAGGTCAGAAAGACATTAGTCTAGTAGTAGTTATCAAAACAGGTGATGCACACAACAACCCATGAACTACAAAATATACATAAACAACCATGAACATAATTAAAATGTAAGCACAAAGATAATAAAACTAAATTAAAAATAATAATAAAAAAATACATTTAAATTAAAGGTTTCTCAATGTTTGTTAAATTTCATTGTTTGTATTTGACATATATTTATACATTTTTTAATTTTTAATTTTTATTTTTGTTGAATCAGTCAACATGCACCACAATGCATTTAGCACATAAACACACGTCTGTTTTCCAGCCACAATAGGGCAGGCTACTTACGACACTTCTTGAAACACTTGAGGCATTTGTCCTGGGCCATGCGGGCGCAGGTGCCAGTTGTCTGACCCGGCAGGCAGGAGAGTGTGTAGAAGTGGCAGAGAGAGCTGAACTCTGTCCTCTGGTCCTCCTCGGACATGTCTGATGTCCTCAGCAACTCAGGGCATGTTGGCTCCCGGCTGCCATAAGCCTCTGTGGAGCATCACATCACAGCCAGTGTTAAACTACTGATGTTTACAGTAGCCTTCCTGGGGGACAGTTTAATACATGTATGAACACGTAACGTTCAGTATTTATCAGGTAGGAATATAGTTTTTGGTGCAAGCATTATTAGCATCATTCCTCCAGTTTGTTTTACCTTTGATAGATCTTTAGCTTTAGTCAGACTTACTCTGTATCTCAGCCTGAATCTAGCGTTAGTCAGACTTACTCTGTATCTCAGCCTGAATCCAGCGTTAGTCAGACTTACTCTGTATCTCAGCCTGAATCTAGCGTTAGTTAGACTTACTCTGTATCTCAGCCTGAATCCAGCGTTAGTCAGACTTACTCTGTATCTCAGCCTGAATCCAGCGTTAGTCAGACTTACTCTGTATCTCAGCCTGAATCCAGCGTTAGTCAGACTTACTCTGTATCTCAGCCTGAATCTAGCGTTAGTCAGACTTACTCTGTATCTCAGCCTGAATCCAGTCAGAGAAAGCGGACACGCGCGTGTAGACGCCAGGCTTCCCCTTTTCCCCACAGCCGTCTCCCCAGGAGGTAATGCCATAGAGCTGGAAGCGACCTGAGGTGTGGTCCTGGTAGATGAGTGGACCACCAGAATCTCCCTGTGAAATCAATAAATTAATTAATGAATACATTTATTAATATACTAGCAGTAGCAAAAAGCTGCTTGGCTGAGCTTCAGATCGAGAACATTGAGCCAACTGTATTTTCCCTCTAAACACACTCAAACACTCAATTTGAAAATAACTGGATTGATTGAACCAAAAGGATTAATAGCACAAAGAATAGAACAATACTATACACCTTGATTTCCCCTTGTAGCAAAATCACCACAACCAGCTTTGTGGAAACCAATGTTACAAAAACATGACTTTGAAACAGAAAGTGCATGCCCCTCCTAGACCTTACTGCTGTGTGTCTGGCACTCATCTCTACCCCTCCCCACGCAAGGCTCCTAAGCTCACACAGTTCTCTACTACCCCCCCCCCCCCCACACACACACACACAGACACACACACAAAGTATTTTAAACATAAACGCTTAGCTGGGCTAGAAATTTGTTTCTGGGGGTACTACCTCATAAATCAAGTTTACATTTAGAGTTTACATTTAAAGGATCACCATCGGCTGACAATATTATCACACCTCCACACAGCCATATTTGAATTAGATATTACATATCTAATTAACGTCAGTTAATATACTGTAGATTCCTTCATACATTCTTTTATTCAATCTATTGTTTTTTGAGGTGAAAGGCTTCAGTTCTCCAGCTGCTCCTCTCACCTGGCAGGAGTCTATGCCTCCAGACAGGTAGCCAGCACACAGCATGGTGTTGGTGACCAGCTCTTTGCCTAGCGTGCTCTTACAGGTGCTCTGGGGCAGCAGGGGCACTTTAGCTTCCATCACTATTTCAGCAGCTGGACCATCTGTAGATACAGACAGCATAGACAGGGCAAGATACACTTTAATGATACCCATGTATTCACCAATACAGTGGAGATGTCAAAATACGATATATATTCCTGATTGACATCTTTGTAACGCCAATATTTTCTAACTAAGATAACTATTGAGAGTAATTACTAGAAAAACCCAGAAACAGTTTCTGGGAATTCTGGAAAATGTTGTTTTTGGATATGGCATATAGTTTCAGATGTGCAAAGTGGGATGCGTGATGGAATATATAGGTATGCTTAATCGTATCTAAGTACCTTCATCCTCCCAGCGACAGTTCCGTGTGCAGGCTAGTGTCTCAATAGGAGTCTCCTTACCTTCGGAAAGGGACCCCCAGCCGGCAACAAGGCAGGGACTTCCTGTAGGGGGGTCAGTGTCAGAAGGGAGACACACAGGTGTGACATGGTCTGACAGGACCACGGGGGTTGTCAGCTCCACCAGCGCTATATCGTTGTTGAATGTCTTTGGGTTGAACTGCATAGAGAGAGAGAGAGAGAGAGAGAGAGAGAGAGAGAGAGGGGAAAGGAAGCGCTGAACACCGGTTCATTCATCGTGGCACGCTCATTCGAATAGTAAAGCACAATTACAATTACACAGTACACAGAGGTGGGGGGACCCTTTTAGAAAATGGGTCACACTTGGTCACCTTGGGGTGAGGGATGATGCGGTTTACATTGAGGATCTGCTCGTCGGGGTCTGCCTTGGTGATGTCAAACTCCCCCACTACAGCGCTCCAGTAGCTTTCACTACGGCTGCTACGCCACACACACACACACACACACACACACACACACACACACACACACACACACACCGTGCCAGAGGGAGGGAGAGAGAGAGAGAGTGTCAACTCTCAATATAACACCTTGAGAAATGACTTATTATAGGAGAGGGTCTCAGTACAAGAATAAACACACACACACACACACACACACACACACACCTACCTGGCAAAGCAGTGGGCAGCAGTTACCACCCAGGAGCTGTCCACCAGGACCCCCCCACACATCAAGCCTCCATCCAGCTGCAGGTTGACCAGCCAGGGCCAGCTACCAGGGGGCGCAGGGGAGCCTCCCACGATCCTGGAGCGCGGCTGCGTGACGTTTTGTGCTGTGGACAGCCTCTGGCCGCACACAGCTGCTAGGGGGGTGGGGACAAGGGTCGGCGGTGAATCACAACTCTACTGACTCTATAGTGTGTGAACACACACACACACACACACGCGCGCGTGCGGGCCTCACCCTGTGATTGAGCCTGCGTGGCGGGCTCCAGGTTCTGCAGGGTTCTGAGCAGGCTGCACTGGAGCACGCGGGCGGCGCAGCTCTCGCCCATCACCCGGACGCAGGTGTCCCTCCCCAGCTCGCCGGGCGGGCAGCGGTGCCGGTAGAAGCCGCAGGCCTGGCTCAGAGCCCAGCTCCTCTCGCCCTCGTCCTGGATCTTCTGGGCTCTACCGATGAGGTCGCAGCTGGGCTCGGAACTGGCGCTGGATGGGGAGGCTGACGGGGAAAACGGACAGATCAGTGAGTGCGAATGCCTTAAATAACTGATTGCTACGAGTCATGAAACTAAATAAAATTATGTTCAAATATGGAAGTTCGAAATCTTAGAACAGACCTTTAAAAAAACACATATCTGCTTAAGAAAGAATTCAATGGACAGCAGAAAAATTTAAGACAAAATTACAGATTTATTGAGTTAAATTTTGTACTTTTGTATTTTTTATCCGATTCATGTAAAATAATATGCCATTGAATCTAGACACCGTGTTATTTCATGTTTATTTCTCTTTATATCTTGACTGGAGAAAGCTAGCCTTGGCTACACCTAAATGCGACAGGTTTGCAAGCCACTTACAGCAGGAACCAGAGCGCTGGCCACAGTCCTGAAACAGACAGGGAACACAGCCCTTGCAGCCCGCCTCGGCGCGACTCCTCTCCGAGGACGCGCGCTCCAGGGCGGACAGGGCGCTGGTCAGAGCCGCTTCCAGCACCACGGTGCCTCGGTCGGACATAGCTGTACCAGGGGAGGCAAGGAGGCAAGGAGGCAAGGAGGCAAGGAGGCAAGGAGAGGGAAAAGGATTGGAAAGGGAGGAGAATGAGGTGGAAGAAAGAGAGTATTAGTGTGCTTGATTGGCTGTGGTTTCAGCGATTATTTTTAATGAGATAACATATATACAGTATATATATATATATAAATACATATGTACAATTGATAAATATATGTGTGTGAGCAGACCCCTTGTCCCTCATGCTGCTCTTTAAACTCATTGGCATCATGTGAGGGGAGCTAGCTCACGCTCAGCACGCTGGTGAGGTCTCTCCACGCGCACTTCAATCAGGCCACCGGCCCCGCTGCCCCCCCTCCACCCCCCACCCACCACTCTCTGTGCCGCGCCACATCACAAGAGGGCCGCTAACAGCGCTCCAACGCTGATTGAAGATTTAATTAGTAGGCCGGGGCTGAGCGGACAGTGGCTGGCGGGCAGAGACAAGAACCAGGGGGACACATGGCTGGGAACCCATGTCCCTATGTCCACCACCATGAACTGGTTAGCCAGGGGTCCAGGGACCAGGGGTCCCCCAGCACAGTGATGCTAGCCTGCTGTATTCGCTTTGGTCTTGTTTTAGCTTGAAACTGTGTTAATAATCATTCAGCTACACGAGGACAAAGACCTGTTGCTCATGCTGAATGCAGTAACTCAGAATCAAATGAAGATGATGTCCAGCATTTGTAAACACAATGTTAGATTACGTTTACTGTGAATCTTTAAAGGGATGTATTTTGAGATTATTCACTTTATTTCTGTAGGCAAACGTAGCTAAACGAATAACACCCCAAATAACACGAGGGTTCAACCCCCTTACCCCCCCCCCACCACCCCACCCCTCAAGGACTTGTGACGTTTGCAAAACATTGCCACAACAAAACATCCCGACACAGTAACACAGTAACGCGGTCAAACTAATGATACACAGTATCCACAGTATAGAGATTCAGGTTGGCAGCCAGTTGCTATGCCTACCTTTGAGCGCGCTCGGGGGCATCCTGTAGACCTCTCTCCCGGCCGGGGCTCCCAGGATGCAGTGCAGCAGCCCCATCAGCAGCAGTGACACCAGCAGCATGCTCTCAGACCATCTAGACGCAGGGGATACCCGGGGGAAGCTGTATGGGGGGCGAGGAGAGCGCTGCCCCCCCCTGTGTCCAGAGCCTATTGTCCGGTGCGTCTGTCCACCCTCCTCCTAGCTGCGTGGGCTGTCTCCCACACTGGGCCGCATGCGTCTGGAAGTTTACTTAGAGGAACAATAGGTGCCTAGTAGAGCGGTCCCTGGTATATATAGAGACCCAAGCGGGGGAACACCAGAGAGAGGGAGGGGGTGGGGAGGGATGGATGCTCCCATGGCCAATACACAAACAGATGAATTCATTAAGACTGTGACAGCAAATCGGGAACGACTTGCCAAGGCTGGGCATTACAAAGAGGTTTGGTTCTATGAAAAGAGACCGAGGGAGGGGAGAGAGAGAGAGAGAGAGAGAGAGAGGGCGGTTGGGGAAAGGTGGGGTTACTGGACAGAAAGGAAAAGGGGTGTGTGTGTGTGTGTGGCGGGTGAGGGGGGGGGTTGAATCAACATGAGAGGAAGAGAAAGTTCTGCAGGCCTGGGTTTATGGGCTGATGTGACATTAGATTACATGAACGCAGAGGGGGACCTTGGGCCTAGGGAGAGAGAGCTGGATGGGATGGCGAGCGAGAGAGTGATAGTGGGGGGGGGGGGCGGTGACACAGTGCTATGGGGGAGGGATAGTGTGTGAGCAACCGAGAGAGAGAGAGAGAGAGAGATAGAGA
>JAODLI010071079.1:0-14187 GCA_027575585.1 Percopsis omiscomaycus
TAATGCTTAATACGTCACAATTCCAAATTGTTCATTTGCTTTCCAGGTGGAGGCCAACATGTGTTTGCATTAGCAATATCTTGACTGTATGTTTTGTATAATTGTTTTCCCATTCACTAAAGTAATGGAAGATGGGGGGGGGGGCACTGAGTGACCATGGCTGTCAGCGTTCACGCCCTTCCACTCAAAATCAGAAGACATCTTAACACAGCCAGGGTGGAGGGGAGAAAGGGTGTACAGTAGTGTGTCTCTGTACTAGAACCATACATTTCGGCCCCAGCTCACTGAGAACTGTGTGAGTCTACTGTAGGTAGCAGATTAGGAGGGGAGAGGGAGGGGGTTGAACCAAACGCTGGTTTCAACCACACAAATAAAGGAGGGTACCTTCTAAGCAATGCCTTGCCTGCTGCTCTGTTGCCTGCATGTCCTGTTGGCTGGTCTGGATGTCTGCTGGTGTCTCTTCTAAGCCGTATGCATTTCTCTTCCCCAGCCCCGACATGAGTACTTTAACGTGACTGTGTACTGACCGGCTGTCATCGATGCTGCCGCCACTGCTGCTATTCACCATGCATGCTGAGCTCCTCGTGCCTGGCACCTCTTTTTACGCCCTTCTCCAGCACCATCACATTGTCATTGGTTTACACGTGTAACAATATACTCTACTCACCGACAATATACAAACATTGATTTCCCCAGATCCCCTGAGTTCCTCCTCAGCTCACGGTACATGTTTGCAACACAGCTGTGTAGGAGGACGGGTAGAGAACTTTGTGAACCAAGGAGTGCTATAGGGGGCGGAGTAGAGATGTGTGCCAGCCATTTAGCAATTGGGTGGGGGAGAGGCGTGCATTCAAGGGCGTTATTAATGGTTTTGTAACGCTGGTTTCAACCTCAAGGGAAATTCTGGTCACAAATCGAGGATTCTCCCTTTAAAACCCTATTTTACCATATGAGTATAGCTTATCATGATACATTTAGTGCCACAATGCATTGTGACTTCTATTACGCCATGATATATATTATGTGTGTGGAATACAGTATATTGTTACACACTTGTCATTGATCACCTCACTGTTTGTTTCATTGCACTGTAAGTTTATAATGTCTCCCTGGGTCCAAGACTTACACTTCTCATTTCCCCTTATATCCCTCAAAGCCACGCTCAGATGACATCAGGACAGTATAATTCACTCAGATTTTATTAGTGTTTATGTTATAATGAATGTTAGCCAAATTCTCTGGGTTTTACTCAGTTTCCACTAGGTCTTTCATATAGTGTAGATGTGTAATATAGAAAACCAGCTGCCAAGAATTGGATTAATGACAAATATTTATATCTGAAGTAACCCTTCAGAAATTATCTTAAGATTATCTTATCTGCTTTACACTGCCAAACCAGGCAAGCAAAATGAAGTGTCATTTTATTATAGTTTTCAGTAATTACAATGACGTTTAAAATAAATTATTTATAGATCTTGGATATTCTCCTTTTTTTAAAAATGTATTTAAATGTGTAGAAGAAAGACCACTATGTAGTCAAGTGGTATGTGATAAATGTTATACACTATAACTACAGGAAGTGTATTTGTTTGCTATTTGCACTTAATTGCAATTAGTCTAGAGGTGTGCTCATAATCTTTCATGTCAACGTGATTATGGGCATTAGGATAAATTAAACGTTTCCCTGGAATATATATAGAATAGAATAAAAAACACTGAACAATATTGGTTAAATGGTTAAAACCCTTGTCCAAATTCATCAACAGGTATTCATTATGTGCTATTAATCTCATTATGTCACATTATATACTAGCTATAAAAAGTTAAAATAAATTTCTTTGACAAACTGAATACACATAGTCTTGATATAGTTTATTTTTGTGTGTTTGTTTGTTTTTGTTATGAGGACTTTGTTTTTCATGACATACACATTTAAAACACCCAAATGCTCAATAAGGTAGTATTGACTGGAGCGGTGGTTTTCTGGTCCTCATTTGAACAGCACTCATCTACATCCTTTTAAGGGTTGTCATATTTCCTATTAGGATGGCACACATTAAGTATTTATTCATATGAATGACCCCCAACTGAAAGTATATTAAATGAATAATACATGGCCCTAAGCTCAATATCATTTTGCTGTGAAGACAAATCTATTTTTTTTCTTTTTGCTGTCATGAATTAATTGCTTATTTGTCATTGGTCTCACAAAACTCCTCTCTTTACTTTGTGCCCAACCTTGTTTTAGGATGCCAAAGTAAGTGCTTTAATTTCTCCGTCACTGCTTTTCAGAACATCAACATAAAGCTAAGAACTTCTGTGTATTAGCAGCTCTTGGGTTTGATGTTGAAAATACCGTCATTCAATTTTCTTTGGTTGCAATATAAAAATCGAAATAATGTGAATATCAGAAAATTCCTCTCTCTTAGTTACACATAAAGTAATTTGTCTTCATGGACTATCACATGTTCTAAACAATGATGATCATTTACAAGTAAAGATTAAGATTTTAAAGCAGCTAGTTTTATAACTGGACAGGATCATTTTCACATAGTCTGCTTATGCTTTCATTAAGACAAAAGGACCTCAAAACAGGAAGCTGTCATTTCTATGCAAGGAGTTCATGTCAGTAGAAACATGAATACTTCTTAATGTCTCACAGCGAAATGGAGGTTTTCCCTCACAGAATTGTGGTTCATCTATCTCCCCTTAGGATGGGGAGACCCCACGCAGCGTACTGGAGGAAATTGGACTGACATAAACAGACGTGTTTGCCACGCACATCCCTTCATCTGCCAGCTGCTCTCCTGTATAGCCCACACACGCGAACCAACACTTTTCACGGGCGCACACCCTCAAAACACAAAGCACACAAATTTGTGGTGTTACTGTTATTTTCTCTTCCAAAGCGCTGCCTTCTTTTTCTACTACACACAATGTAGCACTGTATTAGTAAGCTTCCACTGAATTATTGCTTTTTTTAATTGTGATTATGTGGTAACAGTGATGAAATTAAACAAAATGTGGTTTCTGTGCTAGTTTTCCAATACTGTACAGTATACAGTAATGTACAGTATTCACAGAGCCACTCTTTCTATTTTAATTAGGAAGTACTCAGTTCTGCTGTACTCAGTGAATTCTTTCATATAACAGTCCTGAATTTAGAATGGTCGACCAACTAAATCCCAAGTAAGCAATTTTTAATTAGAGTTACAGCATATTATGTAAAGGGAAGTATTACTTTGAACAGAAACCAAAGAGTTAAGCTGTTTCATCGCCCCTTTGTCTGTTAAACATTGCACTATTGAACTGGATTGAAACTGTGTTGAACTAGACATTTAATGATATATTTAAGTATTTGAACCCAACCCACTGTGATTTGTAATGTACTACTGCACTGTAGTAAAACTACTGTAGGTAAGTATATGTACTGTATGTCCTCAGATACAAGTGTGCAGGCAGTGTTCAAGAGTGCCAATTATAACTGATATTATCAACCGATATGACTGTTCAACCAATTGGTTCTTAATGTGTCAGATATTTTACAGTAACATTGTATTTATCTGAAATGAGTGGATCAATATCTGCTCTGATAATTTTGTTTGCAAATATATTTTATTTTTTAATTCTGCATATGCATAAATTATTAATAATGTGTAGAATAAAGCAGATTCTGTTCTCTGGCTAAATAAAATTGTAATTAGTTTCTGTGTTATTACATGGAGAGAAAGTACATTATCTTTAAATTAACCTAACTCATAAATATATGCAATATCTTCCATCTTTCAATGTTCTATTTATTCATATAATAATTATAGTTAAAAAAGCAAGGAGGATTTCAAGGTGACAATGCAGCAAAGTATAAACAAAGACAGTGGACCCCGCCCCATAACTACCTTGTGTATGACAAGTTTTGTAAACATGTGGATGTTTACATATAAAAAAAAACTTCACTTTCTTCATTCAAAAATGTAGCCAGAAGAAACTGATCTCCTTGGTCCAACATTGGTATAACATACTACAGTACAACAATATTCAACAGTAATAATGAAATAGACATTTAAGTATGTTATCTCTATAAAGCATGTGGCTCAGTAACTAAATAAACTTGTTTACCAAAATGTTACAGATTATATTACCAACAGAAATATCAATACATCATTCATGTTACTCCTACAACAGTCCATCGGAAAGGCAAGGAAGAGCAAAATCTGATGTCAAATCTTGCTTGGTCCACAACAAATTAATTCAAATAAGTAGACAATATACTGTTCAAATTTTATCACTGAGAGTGCTCTTTCATCAACTTTCCGAAATTGGAACTGTAAACCAGTCTATAGTTAGCATTTGCATTTATTGTTTCTGGTCCTTCTGTAAGTGAAAGCACCTGGGCTGTTTCAATCAGAGACCTACTCTAGCTATCCTCCTGTAGCATCTCTTCTATCTCTTTGTCCCAGTTGGTGTCACAGTTCTCTTTTCCAACCACCACCTCATACTCCTGGAGCTTCTGCTGCAACTCCTTCTCCCAATCGGCAATCCCCTCTGAAAAACATGTAGTCACACTTCACAAGTTGCTGCATTTCTTTGAGTAGGTCCTCCTGGTTTATGCCACAATATTCAAAGGCACTCACTCACAAATTCAGAAACACCTGGACTGGTGGAGACCTCCTCTTCATCCTTCCACAAAATAACAAGCCCAAACCGCTATTAATATTTTCTAACTTGGCTTTTGGGTTTATAATGAAAACAGAATTGAATGCTGAACTGTCATTAAAACTGAGAAAATGTTTGGTAACTCATTGGGCCTTATCATTGCTGGAGGAGTTTTCCGCTTGACTGTTTTGGCATTGTTTTACAGTATAATACAATGTGAAAGGAGGACAATTTAACTCAATGACAACATTCTACAATAAAAATGTACAATGTAAAATAGTATGCTCTGTCAAAGGAAACCTACCTAGATGCGAAGAGTGTTCAAGTTGAATTCACTTTTTGCTTTATCAATGTATATTACAATGACAATTTCATTTAGCAGACACTTTCAACTGAAGCAACTTACAGTAAGTACTATTGCAGGTAGGAGAAAGCAGGGTTATTGCTGTTATTTATTTACTCTGAACATCAAACCAATTCGACCTCATCTTTGAATGAGAAACAAAATTCAATTTCACATAAATGTTATGCATATAATATGGTCGAATTATGTGTAGTATATAGTACATCACCTGTGTTATGATTTGGTGGCACTGTGACAGAGACCTTCAAGCACCACTTGAATTCCATTCCAAGTTAATTGGCTAGGTGTTTTCCAAATAATTTACAAAATACAGCAATACATGGACTGAAATATTTTAATATACTTACTGTTTGGGGACAAGATGGTAACGCATCTTTGTGAGAAGTTCATCTTCTTCCAACATCACCATGGCAGTTGGGTACATTTGCTCAAAGTCAAAATTAAAATGCACACCAGCAGGGGGGTCTCTCAAAGAATTCCGTTTGTCCTGAAAACAACCAAAAGCAGACGTTTTTTAAAAAGTCTACAAATACCGATTAAATACTTTTAGAGTAAAAGAGTTATATTTACAACTGAAAGAGCTAAAATTTGTTGCTGTATAGTCTCCTCTTCATTATAGCCAGCCCATGGCGGCACGGCAGCATCTAGTAAAACAACAACTGTATGCTACTGTAGCCTACTCTACTAAAGTGGAGAGATTATATGAATGTTTTGTGAAATAGACATAAGCAGCTGCTACTCACCAGTCGTTTTAGAGTTTTTCTCCTGAACAATTTTCTGTTGCTCTTTTTGGAATTCACCCAAAATGGTCTGAAAGAGGAAAAGTTTAACTCGTTCAATAAATAATGGAAAACGCTGAAAAAAAGGATCCAAAAGCCACACTTTCTCGATAATTCCATCTATCTTTCCTACTTCCACACATTTCTTTATGGTTTGAGCAGTTTCAGCAACCGATTCAGATAATTTCTTTGAGGCACTGCTTGCTAAATTATAAATATAACCTGTAGATACAATATGCAATTAACTATGTCCGTGATTATGTTGAAATTATTATAATATAATAATATTGTATGCTTGTGTTACCATTTATTTGTTATCATTAAATACATTAATTATAATGAATCTATCTAGCAAACAAGCTCTTGTAAATGTTAATAGTTTACCACCAAATCCCTTGGCTGTTTGTAAAAGCTGAGGCTGTCTCTCAGTAGTAAGTTAACCTAAGTTACCATGCTTAACATCAATTTTGTTTACTTCGTTTTTCGTGTCTTTGTAAGACTTGTTCTCAATATTTAGAGTAGCATTCTTGTCATCCACGCCAAGCCATGCTCCCAACGTCTTAATAATTGTTAAATAATTATCGAAAATAATATGCCTAGCGTCTGAAAAGTTTTAAGAACTTTAACCGTTCCTGTGATCTACTTCCGCAATGTGGCGCAACTAGACCCTTCCACCGATCCGTAGACGTGAACGCGTTACCCTGGAAACGGGTCACATTAAAGGGTATCCGTATTTTACATCAGTGGGCGCGATAGATGCATTGCCGCCCCCTACTGGTACAATGCTGATGCTAAATAGCTGTAACTGGAGCCTCAATTTCTATTTAAATGACGAGTAAGACAATAAAGACCAAATTAAATACATTTATTAACGAACATTAAAGTTACATCTCAGTTCTCATACTTGTACCTCTCCAGTTGGAGACAATAAACCACAATCAAGACCACAAGAAATGGCTTGCCATATTGCTGACAGTAGATGGCACGCGTGTGCTTTACCTGTCTTATTATCCATGGGTAGTCCTAGCTAGCTTTGCTAATTTAAACACTCGTTTGGTTTTGTCTGGGCCGGTCGACTTTAGTATAATGGAGTAGACTACATGTCAAACTGCTGCATTCAAAACATCAAGAACACTCCCAACTCACCACACGAAAGTCGCCGTTTATCTAGTGATCAAGGTAACTTTTGGCGAAAGAGATCCTTGGGGAAAAAAAGAATGAAGAATGCGTAACGTGAACCTGGAAGATAGCTGCGTGCCACCGCGACGAAACGGGCTTGTTCACCGGTCTATCAAGAACAAGAAGTTGAATTCTCAGGTAAAATTAGCCCAGCCTCAATACTTCATGCAGTGTTTATTGTATGTGGACGATTGCAACAAAACTTTATTCGACACACTGCGCTGGGAGAAGCATTTATTTCCACGTAGATTTTGTGATTTAGTACCCGAAAGTGTTAGCTAAACGAATCTGTTAAAGGCAAGGAAGGTGTCCACAACTGTACTTGACTTCATTTGTTGAATGCTCTCACATAAGAGCATTAAGTTAGTCAGGAGTGTGACAACAGGTGTTTACGCAGCAGTTGGTGGCCTAGCGTTTATTTTTCTCTATTAAAGGGAAAACGGATGCAAAATGCTTTTTATTGTGATACACATTGTTTTCTTTAAGGGAAACATCCCTTAAGTTTAGAGTCCACATGTTAAGTCCTACGGCATTTTTATTAATTTAACATTAAAGTCTCGTCCTTACGGTTACAAACCTTTCGATCGCCAGCATATTGATAACATCACAGGTTCAGACAATGTATGAATAATCACCCGCGTTGGCGCTAACCTGGCATAGCGTGTCGGACAAAAAAAAACGAATCAAAAGATGTGTCGGGAACAATATTTTACATTGATTAGCATAGATTAGAAAATACAAATAGAATTGTGTCCCTATAATCGACCAGTTGCTCTAGAAGTTGCATATCTAATATTAAATTATTATTAATTTCGGTCAAATCATATCCTTTTAATATTGATAATTGTGCATTAGATGCAAACGCAAGTATCCCTGTTTTGGACAACCGATTTTCATTCCAACATGTTTAATGTAGATGTTTATTCATTGTGTGTCTTGTGGTGTTTTAAGTATCTTCATGTCTATATTTATTTATTTATTTATTTATTCATTTTTCAGCATGGATCCTGGGAGTTGTAGAAATGATACTCATCAGCATGTAATGGAGAGATCAGTAGATGTGGAACAGAAGAGCAGAGGTGATGAGGGATGGAGGCTGGTGGATGTGCTTCTTTCAGGAGGTGCGCCATGGGGGTTTACACTGAGAGGAGGTCGCGAACATCATGAACCTCTGCTCATAACCAAGGTAAATAATCTAGTAGAGTTTAATATCAAAACCATGTGTTGTCAAGGATGGTGTGTAGTTTCATGTTTACTGCCAGTGATGCTGGGATTGTAAAACAGCCGGGTCAAATCCAAACTAGTTTAGGTGATAATATTGACACCTTGTAAAGTTTATCATAATTTTACTGAGCAAGATTTAGCTGTTAGCTTTAGAGTTGTAAGCGCAAGATAGCAAGATGAGGTAGCTCCAGTCTGTGTCATTTAATTCTTTAACATCTAAATTCCTCCGTAAGGTTTTATCCATTGCATCTGGTTTAATTTTAACATAACTCGTGACCACAGACAACGCTGTTTATGTCCACAGTATCTCAAGGCTGAGCCTAATTTGCACAATATGAGGTCAAATGAGACTCGCTTGGAAAGTCAAGGTAAACAAAAAGAATTGTGCTCCTCTTGACAAATGCTGTTTTAGATTTAGCCTTAGGAGAACTGACAATAGTCTAACCATGTCAATACAGCCAAATGTGGGTATAATCGCAAACGTGCAATATAACTCTGACTGTTTAATGATTTACTCCAAAAGACCGTGGTCATTATTTTAACAGGATAAAATACCAGCACCTGTTTCTTTTTTGTTTTTTTTCTTCTAAAATTGTGTCCTTTGCTTTTTTTTCTGGGATGGCTGAGGGTGCATGTTGGTTTTTGTATCTACCCAAACAGGTCCAAAGTCTAACTTGCACATAGCTTAAACTTAGTTTCAGGCCAAAGTATTAGAATTCAGCTCCCTGCTACGTAGGTTGTTAAGCATGTGCTCGAAACAAGAAGAATTCCAGCCATTTAAAGTCTATAAGCCATAAGATTTAATGGTCAGCTCACACTACTGAATTTTGTAGTGTGCGTCACTGTGACACTGGATTGGATGTGGGTTTCCCATTGGCAGCATTTCATTGTGTTTCCTGACTGAATATCAGAAATTTTCTCCACGGACCCCAAAAAACACATTTGCATGTATGGTGAGAAACATTTTTTGTCTCTTTCTGCATAGAAGCCTTTCATATGTGCATATTGCTGGTGTTAAAACTGTTTTTTAATTTATACGTCTTTCATTAGCTCAACAAAATACCTGATGTTAAACATCCCAAAATGTTTTAGTATTTTTTTTGGATGAGGGCTATACCAAATTAATGTCTGTCAGGTGTGACACATGTTTGGCTAGTGTCTGGTGGTTAAAGTTTATTAAGTTAAGTTTAAGACACTTTAACTGTTATGGCTATGATGAGGGTACTTCTTAACATTTGTTGTCTTTAGTTTTGGACTGTTTTAAATTTGAGATTAAAGGGTAACTTGCTGTACCAGGAGTGGGGGAAGAATGTTGGATCCTTCCTCGATTCCCTAAATGTACTGAATTATCCTTGACAGCCTGAAGCCTGCTGGAATGGCATGATGGGATAAATTTAGCCTGGATTAGTGATTAGTGTTCAACAGCTTGCAGTCTTTGATTTCTAAAGTCATCCTGTTGAATTATTGGTATAGACTACAGTAGATAAAGGTGCGGCTCTACCTAGTACCAGATAACCTCGGCATTTACATGAAGAGAAGTCCTCTAATTCCCACCATTCTTTTACTGTCAAATGAAGGCATCTACAACTGAAATCACACACTTTCATCTAATATAAGCACAGTACATTACAATTTAGTCTAGATTATATGGCCAGCTCTGGCCATACAGTGTAGTGTAACCCATATCGTGGCCTCTGTATCTGTTTCCAAATTCCCTGTGGGGCATTCATACATTTCTACAGATGACTGATTATGAATAACACTAAGATAGAATGTGACTAGTGGAAATGATGAAATGTAAGAAAAAAAAAAAAGTGTGTATATATATATATATATATATTTGCCAAATCTTTTCGGCTTTTCTTTGTTGACTCTTGTTTGGTGGATTGGGTGATTGAAGTCTGAAGTAACAAGACATATTGGCAAGTAGCGTGTGGAAGAACAGCCTGGCACCTCCTCCTCATGCTGGTCACCAGTCTGGTCACACACTGCTGTGGGATGGTATCCCATTCTTCAACCAGCATTTGTCGCAAGTCAGCCAACGTGGTTGTGTTGGTCCCTCTGGCACGAACAGCACGCCAAAGCTGATCCCACAAGTGTTCAATGGGGTTGAGGTCAGGACTGCTGGCAGGCCATTCCATCCTCTCCACTCCCAAATTCTGGAGGTAATCTCTGATAAACCCCGCTCTGTGCGGACGAGCGTTGTCATCTTGGAGGACAGAGTTTGGTCTCAGACTGTGGAGATATGGGGTTGCACAATTTCATCTCTATCTGTCTGCATTGAGATTGCCTCCAATGATGATAAGCCTCGTTTTTCCAGTTAGGGAGATGCAACAGCAAAGAAAAGCTGTTTAGCATTGTCAGAGACGATTTGGGCGCAACTCGCATACTAAGCTCTGCTGCTCATCCCACAAATGCATGTTCTTTACAAAGTGGCAAATGTGTGGGTAGTTTATATTTAAACCAAGGAAATATAACTTCGGTTTCTTTAAAGGTAATTCACATAGTCTGGTGTTACCGACAATAACTTATCTTAGGTTAAGTGGCAGTGTGTAATATGATAATTAAATATTTGAAAACTTCCTGGTTTACAATTTTGCCCATTCACCATAACATCCAATCTACTCTCAAGAGTACTTGTACAGCATTGTGTGGGCATTCAAATGTAAAGCATGCGATTGGATGAAACACACATGCCCAAATGCGCAGATTCATATGCACCCTGGAGTCCTCCATGTATGTGTCTGGGATGCAGGGATCCTTTCACCAGTGTCTAAGCTACATTTAAATGCACAGGGTGTTTCCTCATACATTACTTGTTCATATCCTGGTTAAGGTCTTACTAGGGGTAAGTGGTTTAAATGCACCTTTTTCTCATGTAGAGTAGTCCTGATTCTACAGGTATCTACTTTGTGATGAACCTAATGATCACAAAAACCCATCTATGCTTTACAGACTTTTAATTTTTTTTTTTTAAATACACTATATTTGCCTATTATAAGTGGCTGTTGCAGCGTTGCTGCAATTGATCAACTTCAGCAATTAGGGCAGGACCATTCATAGTGGATGTTCCTGCCTGAGTATAAAAATAAAATCTTTTTTTGTTATTCACACTGAGGTGTACGTTGAGGTGGCGATGGGGTCATTTTTTCATAGTGGCATGAGCAACACATTGTTGCAAAGGGCTTAAATCAAGGGATTTGTTTGTTAGGCTGTTTTATATTGTTTATGGTCAAATTGGCAAATTAAAGATAATTTAGACTTGTCCAGAGGATTCAAGACCGTTGGAGTATTGTTCAAGAGAAATAATCTGGATGTAATTAAAATTCTTAACATTCCACTCATAGCTCAAGTTTTGCCAAAAGGTCTTTGTGGACTTTAAGTCCTCTGTTTCAATAAACTTTAATAATACCGTTTTACACAAACAGCTGGTCAGGCACCTCCTACATGTTAGACCTGGCTTGCAAAGGAAAAATATGTTTTAGAGAAGCAATGAAAAATATTGACAATTATTCAAAGAAGAAATGCAGTAAAACCGCTGTGTTTCTACGCACACATCAATCAGTTTGTCAGTTAATGATTCCATCTTGTGACAGGTTTCTGGCTTCGATTTCACTGCCTAGGGATAGTACAACATAATTATTTTTTTTATATATATAAAACATTTATTTTTTAAACCTTCATCAAATAAGGTAGAGGGGAATAAAAGTTTAATATTATTTTTGATTGTAACATACTGCATATGGATTTTAGTTTTACATGTAGGTTAATCCAATGTAGAATCCTGCTATACAAATGGAGCCCTCATTGCGTGTCAAAGTAAAAAACTTTCAGATGAACTGTCAACTAGCCTATATCAAGGGCTTAATGTGTTGTTATGTGTATGTCAGTGTTTAGCTCTAGGAATTTAGAGAGTACTTTTGTCATGATGTGCTGTGAGTCTGAGCTGTCCCATGTTAGACACACTAGCCAGTCAGCCATAGCTGTTGTTTAAAACACTCACTGCTACCTGTTGATTGATTCTGCGTGAACTGTACTACACTGTATTATATCCTAAATTGTATTATACTTTATGGTACCGTATAGAACATTGAGTGTTGTGCTAATATGCTGTCATATAATACTATTCTGGACAGGCCATAATTGACATGACACGAAAATATAGCATTAATTCATGATGAAGTGACATCGTAGCCAAGTTGTTCACTGTTAACATGGACCTACCCTCTGGAGCTCTGTATACTATACAGAGCTGTAACTGCTGTAGTGCCAGTAAGTGCTATGCTAATACAATTATCCTCTGTTTTAAAGGCAAAGCTAGTGGAGGGGTCTAAGATCAGTGCCCTGTCAGCACAGCAAACAGGACATCTGTCAGCAAAAAACACACATTCCTTACCACCACATCCTTCCCTTCAGGTCCCACACAGAGACATGGGGCTATTTATAAAAAAAATGCAGTACAGGAAGGTTTGGGTTAGAGTGATATAGCTGGACAAAGACAATGAAGAAAGGACGAGCTGTAACTCGGATGCTTGGGGTTTGCGTTTGGGGGAGGAAATTGTCCAAGTCTCCTCAAATGCAATATGTGCCTTTGTGTTTAACACATTACCCTTGTTTTTTCAGAAATATTATGATTACAGCGCTTCTGTCTGTGTAGGACAGCACTTGCTACAACATTTTGCATTAAAGCCATTTCACTCTGTAGCCTTAGGCAGGGATGTCACATTTTGAGTTAATAAACGTTGTATGATCCGTGTACACAGCAACTTTTAAGATGTAATACTGTTAGCCAAACACAGTACTCGCGTCACACCAAGATAAGCAAGCCTTCTTTGTCCTAGCCAGAGTTGATGTAGTAGGTTCTTCCAAGGCACTTTTACAAATGAATATTTTACTAGTCTCCTCGATGCCCAGTCTGCTTGGCTAGTAACCTTCTTCTGAATAAAGTTTTAAAATTGATAGAACTATAGAGTAAAATCTAAAAATTACTGTATGTATGTATTCTATAATTTATAGAATAAATACAAATATTTATAAACATTTTTTTAAATATTTGTATTTATTTCTGCTCTATATCTTTTGTAGAATGTGTTGGTTGTTGGATAAAAGCAGTTTAAGACCTACAGTAATGGGCCGTAAACGTACACATACCTCAGTAGTTGAGTCATATAACCCATTATTGCAGGTTTGATTATTACGTGTGTGTGTGCTGTGTCAACTGCCAAGCAGTTCAGCATTCCACCCTAGACATAACGTGTATTTCACCCCTCATCCTTGACTTTCATTCTGTCTATTCTTGACTTTGGCAGTTGTGAAACTTTAGTGACCATTACATTGTCTATTCAGTCGCTTGAATTTAAAATGCCTGATCTCTGTTTACCGCTCCACCCACATTTGAGCCAAATTATCTTGTCCCCAGACGTTTATATGATGGTATAATAAGTCTGGCCCAGCGACTTATCACAACAATGTTTGTCATGATGTACTGAGGATTATCTGAATGCTATTGATTAATTCTAATGATGTTGGTGTAACGGTGGTCTAGTGTTGCATGTCTAACATGCCCTGACCAATATTCTCGACCAGTGGAATATTAGACAATTTGTCCATACCTTCATAAGCCATTGTTATGTTGTCCATTCAAAGTCATACACATTGAAAATCCTTCTTGAACCATGATGGTTGTTTGAACTGAATTTCAGCGTCCTGCTCTGATGTAATTGGCCAGATGGACTGTTGTCGTTGGCTTTTATTTCACTGTCGCTGTTCCACCTGCTGTGTTTCCCTTGCAGGTGGAGGAGGGCAGCAAAGCAGCAGCTGTGAGTCTCCAGGTGGGAGACGAGCTTGTTAACATCAATGAGGTTCCCCTGAGTGGCTACAGACAGGAGGCTATCTGCCTGGTGAAAGGCTCCCACAAGACCCTTGCTCTGGTGGTGAAACGGTAAGCAACCAATCTCTCCCTCTGCATCTGCTACTGTCAGCAATGCC
>JAODLI010071090.1:0-14186 GCA_027575585.1 Percopsis omiscomaycus
CACCCCCCCCCCCCCCCCCCGCCCTTCTCTCCATGATTTTTCATCACCCCCACTGTCCATGATTGGAACCCCTGACCTGGGTCTTTACAAATAGAGCCAATCATCATAATCACTCTCCACACCTCCGCCATCCTCTCAATTCCCCTCCTCTATCGTTTTCACCATTATCCCTGTCTGTCTCCCTGATCTTCTCGTTGGCTTCCTAATTATTCGTTCCCTGTCTCGTCTCCTTTTTCCCCGCCATCCCTGATCATAGCACATCTACCGTGTTTTTCCTTTTCTCGCTAGCAGGTTGGAGCCAGAAAATGCAGCACATCCCACAGCCTGTGTTGCGTGTCTGGGAGGTCAATCTTCTTTATCAATGAAGCAGCTACCCGATTAGCCCGCTAATGACATCATCAGGAGAATATTGGCTCTTGGCTTCCCGGCATTTGGGAGAGACTACTGTAGATTACCACCGTTAATGTGGTTTTCTTTCTCTCTCTCTCTCTCCACCACTCCTTGCATCCCCGCCCTCATCCCCCGCCTCTCCTGACCTTCACCATCCTCGTCCCCAGCTACATCACGTTCATCTGGTTGTTTCCTGTCATCTTCCTGCCCTCATAAACTCTGCCTGTGATACTCTCCCCTTTGTTGTTACACTGGAATCCATCTCATTGCAGGCTTTCATTCTTTCGTTCTTTCAATTTACACTCCCCCCACTCTCTACATATACTCTTCCACAGGGAGCGCCATGCAGCTAAATAGGCCCTTTAACTTTCGTCTAGTGCTAAGGCTTTCCTTTAGCAAATTGGAGAGTTGATAAGTCATCATGGACTTTATAATACCTATTTTAATGTGGAGAGAGGGGGCAGGCCAGGGTGTTGTAAAAGACTCCAAGGGCTTAGGTTTTAATCAGAAAGATAGATGTTGTCTGAGACCACCCTCCAGAGACACTCTTCCAGTGCTCACATTCCTTGTCTTGTCTTCTATTCTCACCCTCCTCTCTCCCCAAATATCTCCTTCAATTCTTCTGTGCCATGTTGTCTATGAACCTTCCCATGATCCTTTGTTTTTTCACGCGGAATGCCACTCTGTCAGCCTGTCCGTCTGTTGTATAGCCAACCCGTCTCTGTTATCTGAAAAGAGTTGTGTTGGAGTTTCAGCTCTGTTACGAGAACATGTGCAGCCACACATACACGCGCCCGCACACACACCGCTGTGTGCAGCATTAGCAATTCAGCTCCTGACAGTTTAGTTTGCTTTTCTTTTACAGAAGCAGCTCAACGGTCCTTCATAGTGTAAATCATTTAAATGAGCTATAATAAAGTAATATATATGAATAATGGCATACTTTTTGTGAAAGTTCTAAATCAATGTTGCAAAGTGCTGAAACTGTGATAAAGAGGAAGATTCCCTGCTGTAGTGGGCCCAGTTGTCTGCTGCTCACCTGAGAGCTTTGCATTGCCCTCCTATTGCACTGCTAACATTTCAATACCACTTCGGGAGCAGTTCCACTACATCGCACTTTTTTCTCCATTTAAAAGGCAGAGTTATGGTACACAGACCAGAGCAATATGTTCTATTCTACACTATTCTATTCTATTCAATCTGCATCTGCCTCCTGTTGTTACAGTCTGCCAGTAGATGGCAGCGTTATTACACGGTGGTGTGGAAAGGAGCTGTCCATGGTCCATTTACCTGAATGAAGGCCCGCTCCAATTAATAAACTGGCACTGGCACTATATCTGGCTAAATAGCTGTAATATTTGAAGAAATGTTATCTGGGAATATGTATGTATGTAGATATGTCTGCCTGTCCACGGGGTTGAACCGTAACACAAAAACGATTTGGTACTGTATGTCCCATGCCGTTCTCATGGCCGTGTTTCAACTGACACTGCTTCATAGTGTATACTGTTGCAAGGACTCCCTCGAGTACATACAAAATGTTTTATCTAAATATAAAATGAGTAAACTAACCCGATGCACTGAGAGGCTACCAGCTTGATGGATGACTCAGAGTAATGCTGTGAAATAGCTCAACCCACACACAGCCACTCACATAAACACGCGAAACACACACTCGTGCTAACACACGCACACAACATACATACACAGACATAGACACATGGCATCCCTGACACGTGTTATGCACATTTAAGGCCCTGACATGGAAACAGCTTGTCGGGACAACTAAGACGGTGAACGCGTAGTTCCCTAGCACATCCATTAAACCACACACCCTAACGATTCTGACAATGACCAAAGAAATGTCACTCCCTCCGTGAAATAGTGAAGTACTGCAGGTGGTCCTGGTGTCAAACGTTTTAGTGGCTTATGTGTATCAAGCCACTATGTAGTGTTTGTAATCTCGTTTGTTTGATCCCCTGTACATGTCGCTGGGGATCGGGGATCAATATCTGGCTCACACACTTTGTCTTTTATGCACACGCAGGCAAACACATTCAATATTGTTATGGCTATGTGGCCGCACAGGTGTGTGTATGTGTGAGCATGCTTGTGTGGCAGTGGGCTGGGCCGAAGTAAGCGGCATGCGTTTGTTTGCTTGCGTGCGTGCGTGCGTGCATGTGCCTAAGAGGTGAATTCAAATGTAGACCTAATGGCATTTCCTCGCTTACCTTCACTGCCTTCCACGATTTTCTCACCCTTTTGACTTTCCTTTCTCAGAAGTTACTCCTTCATATGTAAATGTACCACTTCTATCCATCTATCTCCCTATTTTTAAGACTCTCTCTCACACACACACACACACACACACACACACACTAACACAAACTGACTGTGCGTGTGTAGGTGTGTGTTTCTCTCTCCCTCCCTCTCTGGTTGCCTCTCCCTGCCAGTCGTCGCTTGCTCGCCTTGCTGCGCGGACCTACCCAGAGATCGCCGGCACCTCTCTCTTTCTCATCCCTCATTGAACAAATCTCTCCCTTTCCACTCTTATCTTTTCCTCTCTGCATGTGCTATGACAGCTCATACAAGAGACGTGTTGCCCGATTTTAGACGAATTCGTCACTGGTTATTCTCCCCAAACAAGACCATGGATGTGTATGTGATTGATTACGGTTTGTGATTGATTAGGGTTCAACGTTCAGGCGAACGTTTTCAAAGCGAAAAGGACGCCGTTTTCCCCGACAAGCACACAGCAAGGAAGACTCGCCCGCTGGGAATTAACAGAAACTATGGATTTGGAAACGCCAAAGAGAAGACAAATTAATTTGACAAAAATGAGGAGGTTGAGACGCATTCTCCTGATTGTAACGGGGGTTTTGATGGGGAATTTCTCCTCGACCAAAGGTGAGTTTGGAGATTTCCCGCATATGTTGGAGTTATGTTAGACCTATTGCTACGTGAACATATTTGCAGGTTGCGTTGGTGTGTGGCGTAGCCTATTCAGAGTGAGAGAGTGCGTGAGAAGACTGGTGGTTATGCCGTTTTGTTGCTGCAGACATTGTTGGTGTGTGTGCGTGCGTGCGTGTAGCCTACGACTTGTGTGTCTGTGTGCGTGTATGGCAGATGGAGAAACGGCGCACAACTTGCACAGAATAAAATATTGTGTGCTGGTTTCCATCTTCCTTCCGAAACCGACTCTGATATTCAAACCGGTAAAATCAAGACACTACCTACTCACTTTTTCTACGATTAGACGTCCAAGTGACCACAAATACTCAAATAATATCTTTGCCGATGTTCTACATGAGCTAAATGTAGCTACATATGCTATGAACTTGTTTCCTTTGGCAAAACCGAAAAGAGGAAGGGAGAAGGGGCACGGGGGAAGCAGAGGCACCCGCAGAAAGATGGAGAAAGTGAGAAGGAGAGACTCAGAAAGGTTGAGGGAGAGACGGAATGGAAATTAGTAGGCGTTCCGCTGAACGGCACCTAGGCGGCTACAGAGAGAATCACAGCTTATCTTTAAAATATGTATGAGAAACTTTTAACTGGTTTTGAGTGTGTGTGCGATTTTTAGCCATGCGTTGTTTGCTAGAATTATTGCAGGCCTGCTTTTGAGGTTTTGTTAAGAGTTATAACTAGGTAGAGAGATTCCTACCCTAACATGGGATGTCAGTGATATTTTAACTTTGGCAGTATTACCCAATTGTAGCATACAGTAGGCCTATGTACTGTACAGTAGTTAAACAGTGGTTTTGTGTGATCATCCGTCTGAGTTTCTGTCTCTCATATTGTTGTGTGTGTATGTGTGTGTGGGGGTTCTTAATAGTGTTTTCATTTTAGTTGTCTGTCTATGGATGGATGGACCGATACATATAGATACATACATAGCTAGTTGATTCACTGCTCTGTGGCCTATATAGAGAAGTGTTGAAGTTGTGCCCGTTTGGTGTCAGTGTTACTGCGTGGCCTGTTCCATCAATAGCTTCTCTGTGTACAATTGTCTTTCTATCTTTCAGTTTCCATCTCCGTTTCAATCTCTCTCTCTCTCTCTCTCTCTCTCTCTCTCTCTCTCTCTCTCTCTCTCTCATATGCCTGGTAATGTCATTGCGTTTTACGTTTTCATATGCAAGGCACTCTTAAAATGTGTATGGGGATTTTACCTAGGGATTTTACCTCTCTTTCAACATTGCCACAGTTGTGCTCTCATGGTTTCAATTCATTTTTCATCATCAGTGACACTTAAAATTACATTGTCATTTAGTAGTCCTCCTTATGAATAGTGATGATGATGCTTTAAACATATTTATTTATCTCTTCCTTAAGAAACACAGGCAGGACCCCAAAATCCTGATTGACTTTGGGCCAATTGAAAATGTATTGTCATCCCTTTTAATGATAATCTGGCAGCACATGCAATAAACTCCGAAATGGCTCATACATGTCAAAGCCTACCCAGAGACAGAGGTTGAAATGATATTTTTCATACACATAAGTTAAAAATATATAAATACTACAATAGTCCTAGAATACAGATCAAGACAGTGGGTTGTCCTTGGTATGGTGCTTGCTTGGTTCTGCTCTCCCTCTTTAATAGAAGTTGTTCAGCCTCAATAAGACTATTATTCACATATTTTCAGAGGGGATTCCCAAGGCTTGATTGCAGGAGCTGCATATTTTCTTACCATTTCTTTAAAGCCCCTCTAACCCCAGTTGATTTGGCTGTTACCTCTTCTCAGGTGGTCTTTTTGATATTTCCAGACATTTGTGGACACTGGACAAGTTCCTCCCATTTGTCAAAATGCAACCATAAAACTATTGTTTTAGGCATCTCTACACTCCCTGCAAGAACGTTCTGTTCTGCATGCTATAACCCCTGTATGTCTCCAAACCTCTTTGCCTGCAAAACTCCCTTTGGTCCACTCATTAGGGCCTCCTGGATTCCCTGAGGTAGCTGGTAAAACTCAAGGGTGACACAGCATTTTTGTATCAGCCCCAAACCAAACAAAAAAACTGCTGATTTTGTCAAATGTTTTAAATCTTTTATTAAACTTATTTGTACTTTTTGTCCTTTCACTCTAATATATTTTTCATAATGCCTTTTCTCCTCATATTAATTACATTCTTTTCCACGTATGTATTTTATTTTTGCTGTTATGCTGTTAGTCACATAATAGTACTCATTGATTGAAAGCCACTCTGAATCCACTTAATGGAGCTGAGACATGGTGAAGCTGGACAAGGTCAACGATTACTGTATATTTAAAGACTTTGGTCCTCAGTCCTGCTACAACAGAATTAGTTGTTTGAGGAGTAGGTTTGTGTGTGTTAGTGTGACACATGCATGACACAGCTTGTTCTGAAATAGAGTAAAAGACAGTGATGCCGGCCTTTATACCAAACGACCTCCAAGCGATTTCACTTTCACAGACACATTTCTTGCTAGAGTTTTGGTGCGCTCATCTCGATCTTTAGGTGTAAGGTGGCCATCAGAGTTGACTTAAGTCAGTCTGTTTCACGTCTTGACGTTCGGATGAAACCTTGTTTAATAGCAAAAGTTTTTAGTCTTGGCTCATGCAAATAGTGACGTGGACATTGTCAACAACCAATAGGTGAGCTCTCTCCAGCTCAAACAGGAAGCAGCAAAGTGGGTTCAGGAACATCTCTGGCAGGACAGACCTTACTGTCCCTGTTCATGCAAACAGTGTCGTGTCCACATTCTGCAGTTTCTTCTCCTTTTCTTTGTGGCTGTTTTTTTCCGTACAAGCCACTGCACACACAAGGGCAGCTGTGGCCAAAAGCTGCTTCTGTTTCTGCTCCTTTGTTCAACAGTTTCTCTTATAAATGTCCACCAGGAGCATGATGGGAAATAATCTCATAAGGAATCTAGTTGCAGTCTTGCAAATAGTGACCCTGCAAGAAGAGTCTTTGCAAAATCATAGTTTGTGCCTAAAAACTCTGACTAATGACACAAATCTTTAAATGTGAGAGGGTGTCGGACTTAAGTATTTTTTAAAAGTCTTTCAGAGTCTTTCCAAAGTATTATAGTGTGTGGTTAGCATACATTGTGGACAACATATTTGTCTTGTGACTCTGTAAACATCTCTTGTTTATGATTCATGTGCCTTCAATGTGTAGTTTTGTACGAATATATTATATGATACGAATTTACAGTTCACACATAATGCATGGGTGATAATTAATTATGGCAAACTGCTGCCAACCGTTTTAACATTGCACCACACTTAAAATTCCAAGGTACATCTAATAATTGATTGTCTGGAAATGCCACCCAAAAATGTCTGGTATGATAACAGAAGTTCCAGTAATCACAGTGAAGTGATAATACCCAGATGATATTAACTTGTATGCTTGGTTGTGATCTTAATTAATGGAATTACAGTATAATGAGGTATAGGTGGATGAGAGGCATTTTCAGTACACTGTATTTTATCAGCTGTACACACGCATGCACACTGTGTTGTCTGTTGCTGGGTGTGCTCCATGTGTCCATGTGTATTCTACAGTCTACAGTTACTATATGATAATGGATGCGTTGCCAACTGGATGGATTGTGCTGCCAACTGTCCTTCTTGAGGACAGCTAACTGACCCAGATAGCCTACATGCCTCATCTTCGTATTCAGCGTGGGTTCAGCTGTGCTTCCTGTGGGGGAGCACTTGATGTTAGCCTCTGTGAGACACGGACAGAACGGAAAGGTAATGCACTGTAGGAACTAGATGATACAAGTGAAGGTATCTCGTAATATGTATATAAGTATTGTTATATATAAGTATATATAATACTATATAATACATCTTATATATGAGTACTGTTGAGGTGTTGTGGTGTGCTTGTGGGGGGCGCTGAGAGTTTGATGAGTTTGTAGCACTTGAATGGTGCTTGTAGTTTTCTAGTGAGACTTAAGACATTACGGTGTACACACACTAGGCCTACACATATTTCTACTGCTACACTCTTGTTAACTACTGCTAGGTACAAGGTTCAATAAAGCACACGGATGTGCTGCAGCTTGTGCTTATTTTGTTTCTGTTAACATCACATTTATTAAAAGCCCATTTAATATTAACATTACATTTAATATTAACCCAGCAGGTTACCCTTGTCACCACCAAGATATGTTTTTTTATTAGCCTACATTTCATTTAATAACACTGGTGTCTTGTGGTTTAGAGATTTACTTTAAACTTTGTTTCGAAGCAGAGGTCTGTGTGTAATGCTGCGTTGTAGGGGCGTGAGTATAGGCGCGAGCCAGAGAGAACACGAAGACGGCCAAAATTAACAGTGTACACGTGAAGCGTAGTTTTATACCCCAAAAAAAAGAAACACAGTACAGCTCCTGCTAATGACAGTAAAACAGTGACCAATCGCACCTAGTGCAATAGCTCACCGAGTGCTGTTGGTGAAAACTAAATAGTGTACGAAATTAAGGCTAAGGAGGCGCACCTGTGTGGGGAGGGGAATGGAGACACGAGCGCTGACGGAGTGCGCACGGAACGCGCACGGAGCGCGCACGGGCTTGTGCGCGCCGATCGTGACACCGTGGCTTTTGAGAGAGCCCTTGCAATGCTATTCCACTCAGTCATAGTTAATCAAACATATATTGTTTCTTATACTTCTGGTGCCGAGCTGGCATGCTGTGGATGCCACACAGGGTTTTACTGTTTAACAGATTTCCGAGGTTTTCGCCTTATTTGGACCAGTACTTGGTTGATTTGCATTAGCCCCAAAGCGAAGTCCCCCCGCCCCCCTTTGTTCATTGTTGTATGGTTCACATGTCAATGGTCTTCACATAATTGCCACCATTTACATCAAAGCTCATTATCTAATTAGCTAAATGTTATTTATTCTCAACAAAGACTTTACGGGAATGAAACTAGACCATTTCAAGGCATATATTATATATTATTTGACCAAATTGCATTGAAGGTAATTGTTGTTTAAAATTATGTTTTTTTAATCAAAAGTTAGGGAGGACTTAGCCATCCAAAAGTACTGTTGTACACTGTATGTAACACATTTTTTTGCCCCTCTAAATTCAATTTATAAATTAGAAGAACCTGCCTATTTTGGTTTGTACACTTAAATAAATATAATTAAATAAGCGTGCAGCTTTGTGCCATCTCACAGGGAAGGCTCCATGAGGCTGCCCAAATCATGTAAAACAATCCTGGCCACTGATTTAATCAGTCACGGTACAAACTATCGTGTACACAACACTATTGTGTACACAATTTAACATGGGCTAGGATTTGTTTGCTCTGTCTGTAGGAAAAATCCTGATTAAAACTCTGAAGCACAGATCTTTAAAAAATAAAGCATGTTCACTTGTAGATTGTGCTGCTTTTCGGCTCTTCAGTTAGTTGCCTTCCTGTGGTGGAAACAGTTATTTCAGGATGCAGTATCAGCCAACAAACTCAAAAAAAATAATAATGAAATTGCTTTTTAAGCGAAGTTCTTAATGAAAATTCTTTGGTTGGCATGGCAACAAGAAAGGCTTGCAAAACAACCAACCCAAGTTTAATTTAACTAATTATTCAAAAAATATCAGCTATGATGTACAGTAAGCAATATTTATTTTGTTATGTGCAATCTTTCTGGATCTATGTGTGTAAACCTGGAAAGTAGCCTAATGCTTATTGACATGCTACTCTAGCTTATTGCAGTGTATGCTGTAGCAAAGCCCTGACCAGTGGCTGACTCACTGCATCATATACTCTATGATGTGTATAATATTCAGTTCCATCATCTTGGACTGTAGTGAGTTTATGTTCCTTTTCTTGTTTAGTATGACACTATGAGAAGGTGCAGGATAGTCTAGTAGTCTAGGTGTTGGACTCCCAGCCGGCAGGTCATGGGTTCGAACCCCAGAGTTGGCCTACCTATAAGCCTCCTTGAGCAAGATTGCTAACCCCTACCTGCTCCATGTAATTGTAAGTTGCTTAAGGATAAAAGTGTCTGCTAAATGACAAAATTGTAATGTACTGTATACTACTAAAACTGTTAGGGCTGCCAAACCGATCATAGGCCTATTCTGCAAGTGAATTCAACCTGTTTTAAACACATTGTTTGTAGAAAATGGGAATAATACTGTAGACATAATAATAATAGAATTTCTGAATATCTGAATATCTGCCATTTAATGCCGCAGGCTTTTTTAGTTTTTTAAGCTATCCCCTGTATACAACATATTTCATAATGTATCTGGTAATGCAAATTGCCTATTTCAGCCTTGGTTAACCGTTGACATTTCCCCTAAGCTGCAGGCTAATGGTTGGCTAGCAGACTAACATTACAGAGGGTAATGTGTCTCTTAATGTTATTAGTGTTATTTCATTTTTTTTAAGTTTAGTTTCATGGTTTAAGGGCGTGTGTGCGCCCTCAAACCAATCGTGTGTGTGTGTGTGTGTGTGTTTGGGTATGTAGGTGTTCACCTGATTGTGCGTGTTCTACATATGGAGCCACTGACTTACATTTCCATTTCAAAGCAATGAGTCAGCTGCTGCACAAGCTACTTTCATCCATTAATGTGATTTTAGAGAGAGCCAGTCAGTGAGGCACACACACAGAATGAAATACACAGATCCACTGTAATAATTACTCTGCAGTTTGGCTATGGGTTTGCGATATAAACATCTATCTAGTCTCTAACTTTTTCTCTCTGGAATTCAAATCAGAGTGCTCACAAGAATAGAAATACAATTCTGCCCATGCTTACCACTGTGTCGGGTGTTTTCCATGACTGCCATGTACAAGGTGGACATTAAAGTGTAAATCTAAAGTAGAAATACAGTCGTACATTCTGTGTTGACTGTATAACGTATGTGTGATTGTTTGTTGATGTTAAATATAAGAGCTGGAAGGGCAAATGTTTTTATGTGTGTGTCTTCCAATGAGTGTACTTTATCACATGATTTTATATTATGCTGCACATTATGCAGCCCACACAGAGTGTGTGGGTATTTGTGCACGTATACATTATAGCCACAGGGCTTTCTTTTTTCACATGAACTACTTTGCCTATTCCATCCATATTTAATAACTGGTAATGGATGCCCACAATGACGAGCCACCATTGTAGAGACGCAGTAAGAATTGTCCCCTGGTGTGTAATGAAAGACGAGAGGAGCAGATAGCATGGTTATGGATGTTACCTTACTGAATGCAATGTCACAGCAACAACAATGAAAAGGTCCCCTGGTACGCAGAGCCACTGCAATATACTTTACCACTTCTAGAAAGAGCAGGGTTAAAGGAGAGAAGTGGGCAGGCCGGATAGCTGACTGACTGACTGACTCCCTAGCTTATTCTCTGTCTGTCATTAAGATGGACTGAATGATTGAGAGGCTGTTGGGTTGATTGACAGGCTGTCTGATAGGCTGGATTACAGGTCCGACTGTAAAATAGTTTTTAAGCAGTTGAGCAGGAAAGGATACGTGTCGAGAGCAGAAAGGATGGACGAGACTAAAGATTAAAATAGATGAGAAAGAAAAGAGAGAAATGAAAGAGAAATGACCATTATGGGTCAAACCGTATGGAGCAGAGCTTACTATGCATTTAAGGACCACAATGCGCCATCTTTACCCATACCTCCTATGGAACACAACAGGAGTCAAATTAAACAAAATCAAATACAACCAAATTAAAACCAACAGAATTCTATAACAAAGTGAATAAAATGGGGAAAGAAAATATTGTCAAGGGGAACCTTCGGTTCATCAGTTTAAGTGCCAAAGAATTTTTTTATACACCACATTGGTATATGCCTGGGTGTTAAATTAGCATTATGCACTTTTAAGCTCTGGGGGGTGGGGGTTGGGGGGGGACGGGGGGTGGTGGAGAAGAAGGAGTAGCATAGAAATGAAAGCGGAGGGATGTGAGGGGCGGAGTGAAGAGAGGAGAACAGTGGAAGCAATGGGGGGATGAAGAAATGAGGGAGGGAGGAGACAAATTAAAAAGCCAATTGGGAAAGAATGGGAGGGAGCCAGGGAAGGAGAGCAGAGAGAGGGGACAAGGAGACGAGGACGAAGAGAAATATGAGGGCGAACAAAGGGAGGAAGGCCTTAAGCTGTGTGATAAGAAAATAATAAACGGAAAGGTTGAGCCTTGTAAGACGCAGAATTCATCCGGAACAGTATGGGTCTCACACATACACACACGTACGTGCACATACTTCTTACTGCTATATCTTATTCTAGTGCGTGCAACACACGCACAAGCATTATCTCTCACACACACACCCCAGAACTGACACTCTGACACCCCAGCTCACTCACGCACACACACATTAGCAGAAAGACACATATGCACTGATATGAAAGAACATTATCTCTTACGCACCATGTACCTGCATGTCTCTTTAGGGAACCAGCCTGGTATTACCCAGTAAGAGTCCCAGAGAGAGAGACACACACACACACACACACACACACACACACACACACACACACCTCTATACAGTATATCTGTATAAAAACTAGCAGCATCCCATATGGGCCATTAAATCTCAACAATGGCAATCGTTTACTTCTGGCGAAATAAAACATCTTTTCTGTCAGTATTTTCTTCCATCACTCTCTCCTTTTCTGCTCAAAAGTTAAAGCATTTATTATGCAGCATTCAAATTCAACCTGTATTTCCTTGTTTGGAACAATATTCTCTGTTGACTACAGTCAGACTGCTATTTCTTTCAGCAAAACAATGCCTATAGGATCTATGAATATCTACATATACATACCTCACCCATACAGTACAACCATAACTATAACCACCCAATGACAGCTAGCCATATGTGAAAATACAGAAGAATTTCGGGCTCCCATTTTAAGCTAAGCTTCTTGGAAATTGTCTCTTTTTATATTTATAGTTTAGGTTTAGGTTTAAGGTGGATGAGAGAAGGAAAATAAAAAAATAGTTGTGTTGAATCTAATAACAAATTTGCTGTATAACATTTCAGTACACTGAAATCTTTCTCTCAACTCATAACTTGTATTTCTCCTTTTTGATCAACCTCTCCTTCTGTCATATTTTTTGTTCCTCCCTCTTTCCCTTCCTCTCTGGCCTTTAGAGTCGTTTGATTAGGTTGTTGGCATTTTCATTGAGAGGTCCACATGACCACTGAAATAACTCCCTCCTGCCACACTCCCTCTGCCTTTTACACTCTCCTCCATTCTTTTGTTCTCTTTCTTTCTTTGTTTCTAAGTTTCTTTCTTTCTCCTTGCAGGCATATTATTCTCTGCCTCGATTTTCTCTTCCCACCTTTTCGCCCTTATCCAGTTTTCTCCTCCAATTACCTCTTTTTTTTGTGTGGCTTTCCTTGCTCGTGTCCGTTTTTGTAGCTCCCTTCCCACTTCCATTCCTCTTCCCCTCTACCTTTGCCTACCTCTCTCTTTCATTTAATCTCTTTTCCCCCTCCTTCCACTCCACCATCTCTCCTTGGCTGGCTTCATAGAGGGTTTGTCTAAATGTCAGCTGGCCACATCAGCTACTGTTGGTATTATAAACAGCTTGCTGGTCTGGAGCTCACAAAGAACCAGTGAGAGAGAGAGAGAGAGAGAGAGAGAGCTGACAATGCAGTTTCCTTGTGTTTCTGGCACCGAAAAGCGAGGGAGGATGATGTTTGAAAATTGAGAGAACACGTTTAAAAATTATATGAGAGTGGAGGGAGAGAGAGAGAGAGAGAGAGGAAAAAGCAGGGATATTAAGCCATTGAAGTATAGAAATAAAATAGTAGCGGAGAGGAGGAGGAAAAGAGAGGGAATTGGAAAGAGGAGAGAACGAGGCGGGGTGTGTACACGCTTCTAATCTGTTGATGGTTGAACAGAAGCAGACAATAAGCCATTATCTCAACCCAAGACTTAGCGTCAGCTGCGGCAACCCCTGCCACTGCAACGCTGTTAGCGGATTGTGTCACCCACCGACTGCTGCTGGGCACTGGTGCATACCGGCCAAGCTACTGCTACTGGTGACACTGGTGGACGTTTGCCATATGTGTGAATAAACCGCGATGAAACGCGGCGTGTTTATTGTGTATCTGTGATGACGTCCGACTAATCGATATGAAAACCACTCCCTACCTATAGACGGGTTCATCGCATCAAAAGGGGTTTCTACAAATGGTAACAATTAATTAATTACTAGGCCTACTAGTCCTGTATACTGTGCAAATATTGTAGTATATAGCAAGGCGACATCTAGGTTCATCACGCTACACAGAGACCAACTATAACAACTGTAATATTTTCATGTGTTTTCATGCTAATACTTTTCAAGGATAAGTAACTGCATTTCAATACTTCAATTAAATCTGATACCAACAGCCAAACTTGACTTTCTGTTTTTTCCACTTGCAGGACTTTTACTCTGTTTAGTGAAGGACATTGATTACAGCTTAGCTGTATTACCCAGCCACCCCAAACTAATTATCACGCCTGCACATTGTTCACTTGGAGCCATGGACAAAACAGTCCTGGATAAGCTATTGGCATCTAACTAAGGAGTACACACAAGGTTTTGGAATTGGCCTTTTGAAGAAGGTTTGAAGCAGTGCTTCCAGAATTCACCTGATTTGGCACTGCACAGTATATGGTACTCCCCACTGAGGCTTACAGCCCTTATTATAACAACCCTGTCAGCACTCTTAACATCTCACAACATGTGCATGCTTGGGCAATAGTGGCACTATAAAAACTGTCTGTCACTTAAAGGACCAGTGTGTAATATTTAAGAGGCTCTAGTGACAGAAATGCAATATAAGATCCACAACTATGTTG
>JAODLI010071101.1:0-14186 GCA_027575585.1 Percopsis omiscomaycus
CCTGACAGAATGCCCACGCTCATTCATCACAGGCTAAGGTATCTTGGTCATGTATTAGAGTCAATAAAGCCTTGTGAAACTGGAGCTGATTTCTTGCTAAATTCCACCATTAGTCACAAGCCCATATTTCAGGATTAGCCAATTCTAAAGGGAGTAATTGTTGCAGTGGGGAACTCCTGGGGCTGTCCTGGGAGTGCGCACTTACCTTTGTTTAAGAAACGTTTGTTCAGGCATAAGTCAGAAAAGTGGTGTCGTGCCTTGGGATTTGGGCCCCGTCACATTTCCATTCCAAGGGTTTATTGCCGTTTGAGGTTTCCATGGAAGTGCATGAGTGATCTTGCTGGTGAGCAAAAAAGAGACTTGGAGAAGGCACAGCGTGTAAGGTTTACTGTATGTTTTAAAATGTCTAATGGTTACCCACCGAAATTATTCAGTTGTCCTATGTAAGGCTTTCTTTTTTCAACTGCACTAAGCATGCCGTTATCGCATTTCTTCACAGAGGTATAGGGCATTGAGAAGACAATTTGACGCCATAGAGCCACTTAAGATCCATGGTGATATCCGATAGAAGTCTTAATCGTTATTTTGGGGCAAATGGCACAATGGCGCCTGCATGAATATTGTTAGATTGAGTTCCATTGCACATTTAAAGACCAACCTGGAATATGCGTCATGCATGTTAAATCGCTTTCAATCCAGGGAAATTTTCAGCACCGAGCATTAACCACAAAAGAAACCTCTGAGAAAATAGGCATCATTTGCAACTCTATACCGTTTGATTTCTCTCCCCAGTGAAAGGAAATAGTTCTCCCATTGAGTGCTGTGAAACAAGTAAACCATAACATTTGGTCAGTCTCTCTCGCGTGGTTTCAAGGAAAACCAAAATATCCAATTCAGAGCAGGCTTCCACAGGTTCACAGTGCCCACTGAACTCCTGCTGAACTGGTTGTTAATGATTATAACCCTGATATATGTGGGTATATATGGTAAATGAGGGCACACTTAAGAAACCCCAGGGGCCTTGTTATGTTTCTGCTGTTTTCCTCCAGCTTAAGGAGGTCCACCTGTTCCCCGTTAAGTCACGGCATATTACGTTTAACGGGGAATATTATAAATGCAATGTGTAATGTGATGAAACACAAAATCGCTGCTGTCAACAAATCCGTTCCAATACTTTCTGGTCAAAACTTAAATTAAGATCTGACAAAATTACTTGACCTCTCCTTATATATTATACACATACTGTACATAACGTGACATAACTACTTGTAGCTGGCATGTATCAATTCACATTTATATATTTAATTATATCACTAACACACAATACACTTGATAATTGATAATGCTTGATAATTCATATATGATGAAGATCCTGTAAAAAGTAAACCCAAAAGAGTTGTGTGGAAACCGATTACCTCAATAAAATGGAACTTGAAACTTAGTTCCTTTAATGTTTTGATTATTACTACGAAAAAAAACAATAAGGTTTAAGTAATGAGTTAGTAATGAGTTGACTTAACTATTCGGGGTTATCCCGGATAGTTCAGTAAATGTCGGGGGCTAAGAATGTCTCGGCTGAGTACATTTTCTCTTTTCTTTGTCTATTTTTCATGCATCGCCTCACCACATGCATTATTATAGTAAGTGAATACCTTCCAGTGCATCTGAAAGGGGCAAAAATATGAAAGCTAAAAACATTGTGTTATAGGTCAATGACAGCTGAAAGCAGGAGAGTAAGCAGTTACACACTGTTGTGGCTTGCTACCAGGGGGAGTAGAACCCCACACATTGCAGGAAGTTAAAGGTTACTGGTTTTGACGACATTAACATCTATTCCTATTGCAGCGCGAAAGGTTTGTCTCCACCTTTGTAACTGCTTGAATGGGCCTCCTGAACTGGGGGGCTGTACCAGCCATGAGCTGAGGGTTGTTTGTGTTGGGACCCCAGTGGTAAATAAGGTTAAAGGTACAGCACACTCGCACACCCAGGATGCCCAAATGTCTGCCTCCGTTCACTGTGTACGTTTGACACGCAATTCCCCACAAAAGTGTGCGAGGGGTAGAGAACAGTGTGAGCCTAGGTGGAGGAGTAGCGAGGAGTGCTACCATTCATGCGATGTCAGAGTTTCAATCCAAAACAACGTGTTTGTAACCCTGGCTTCAGGCACAGGGGTAATTCCAGAAACAAGCAGTGTCCCTCCGTAGCTTACAGTAGCTTATTGCCAGAAGCCATTAAAGCCTGTTTAAATTCCCCAAACCATAAACCAGCCAATAGGACGAAACGCTTCTTACAGTGTACTGGCCATCAATGGAGCATAAATCCCTGTCACGGTGGATCATTTCGTTAAGGCAAAGTGACTCATATTTATTTCAACATTGCGATTAACGGCTTTTTCAAATGCTGATAGGCTACTTTTTACATATGTCACTAAACTCTGTTATTCAGTTATTCTATTATCCCGAATATTTACACGTTCTACATTTGAAATGTTGACATATTCTGAATAATAGCTCAATAGCAGTGCATGTAAATGTAGTCAAAGGATTCATTAACCACTTCATCAATCCATTGTGCGTACACAATTTATCAGCAGGTTTCTACTGGTCATATCATTATTCCCTTTTTACTGCTTTGACTAGGTCTACAAGGTGAATTCCTCTTGGTGACTACAGTGGTCCTGCTATGCTATGGCTCTGAGCCAGCGCTGTCTACATTTCATTGATGGGCCTACACAGCAATTTGCCTGAACAAACCTATTCCAGCTGTATTGCTAAACCTCTGGAAAATGAATCACTGTGACAATTTCAGGCATGTTTGGCTTTTTAAATGGATTTTCAGAGATGTTCCTTCCTCTGATGGGTTATTTGAGTAAACCTAGAATCAAACTGACTTTCTTCTCAGGAAGGACCTTTTATTTATTTTTTAAATTTTCAGTCAAACATACTCTTTCTCATTTGAGAAAGAGTATGTTAATAGTTATTTCTGAATTTATTATAATATAATATGCACAAGATGTCCTGCCATGTGAAAGATCATTTAAGCGAGGTTATTTTACACCCATCCAGTAGATGTGAATCGAGTAACAGTTTTATATACTTGACTTGCGGCATGCCAACAGACACATTGGGCACTCTGCTGTCGATCATTTCCCCACAGTTTCTCCACAGAGGCACAGATCCCTGTCTCACTGGTAAATTGTTTTAAAACGCACATTGAGGTACACTTATCTGTTTGTGTCTGGAATCGACCACGTGGTTGAAGCCCCGCCCCCTGTAGTCACATGACCTTTCACGTACAGTACAGTTACAATTACAATTACAATGGGGTCACTCAGCAGACGCTTTTATCCAAAGCGACTTACAATTACATGGTGCTATTACATGGTGCAGGTAGGGGTATCTTTCTCAAGGTTGCTTACAAGTAGGCCAACTACACGACCTTCCGGCTGGGAGTTCAACCCCTAGACCACTAGACTATCCTGCCCCCGGTACAAAATATAAACTGTTAGCTGGGGTTTTGGAGAGCTTTAACGCAATCTATCCATCCCTGGTTGAGATGTGTATAGTCACCGCACACTGTCATGGGAATGGGTACAGTACAATAACAATAATTGGATTGGAATCAATAGCTGAACTAAAGATATGTTGGGCCTTGCTCATCATGTCATAACAGACCATGCGCACGGCAAATATGAGATCCAAACTGTTTCTGAGTAAAGCAAGTCATCACAGGATTCAAAGACAGGGTTGAAGAAGTTACATACACGTCTGCTGAGAGGAAGAAAGAGCTTTGAATGCTGGCTGTGGAATGGCTTGGGATTTGTACTGTGAAAGGGCTGAGAGCAGAGAGGTGGGGCACTATGACATGTCCTTTGTGTACATAGGAATCATGTATTAATTGCAGTACAGGGCGTCGTGCCGTGGCTGTCAATGTGCTTTCGTCTGTAGTGCCAGGAATAATACCCTGGTCGTAAATTGAAGAACTGAACACTTAACTTTTGCATTGTGCTCTCAAAGTAAGTGCTGAGTCTTGAGTCAAAATATAAAGGGCCAGGTATTTTATGGCAATGGGTTAATCCCATTTGTCAAAAACACATCTGTCATTGCCTGAATCAAATGTTTAACCCTGAAGCCTGTAACATTGCACGGGGTTGACAAAACAGACACTTTTCTTTTTTAAACAGTCCTGACATTGATATGAATGCACAACATCATAGCCAATGATAATATTGTTTTTACAATGACTTATCACATCTATGCTGTTATCTGTCATGTTGCAACATTAGATTCTAAAGGTAAACCTATTTTAAGTGGACAGTAACCTATTTGGCTGTAGAAGTGAAATGCTTTTCCAGTAAAGAAACTATATAGTATATATAGTATACGAAGAATTTTCACTGCTTTTTTTTTAGAATTTGGGCCAACTCAAACATGAATATGTAAGATATTTAAAAAAAAAAGCCTACATGTTGACTTCATTGTAAACTTTTAAATCTAACAAGTGTGTATGTATATTATACGGCAGGTCACAACGCCTGACACATTAACACCACCCACTGCTCCGGGTGCAGCCCCGGGTATGCGGTCAAGATGAAGTGGTCTTAACAGCTCACAGATGGTCGCCATGCACTGACGGTGGGCAGGTATTCAGCGCTGACATCATGCAAGCTCAGGCTCCACCCACCAGTGTGACAAGGTTGAAACATATGGTGGCTTAACACTTCCAGCTTGGCCTCTGCTACAAGTTGAAAGGCTTGGAAACAAGCTGGGGTTTGAGGAGCCAAACCGTCGATTGCTTCTCCCCTTCCCCCTTCATCCTCCGGAGATTGATGATGATAGGGCCACGTCTCAATTATGGAAGCGATTAAATGTATTTTATGTATTTGCATCATAATGTATTTGATATTTTAATATTTGTAATCTTTTATACGTGTGTGTACACAGGCAAAAGCCGACGCATGACTTAAAGTCATGGCTTAAAGGCTTCCTTACCTCTATATCCACAGTCCACACACTGACGCTTGGGATGAAATATTCCATTTGGTTGCTGTATTTATTAAACCAAATCGATCATGTTTTTTTTTTGTCTCCCATTGTATACGTAGGTCTGTGTCTGTGCTGTGAGATAAATGTGACAGAGGAATCTTGTGAAAACGCATTACCATGAAACATTTGGACCAGCATGGTAGGCATGGTAGAAGTAGCTTTTGGAGAAACAATGGAACCAGTTGGAGGTTGACAAAAGAAACAATGATAAATGAAATACATATATACAGTACATCATTAAATACAGAGAGCAAATTAAGCGTGTGGAGTTAAACGTTGTCAAAGGTGGTACTAAAGTTCAATGTGCTACTTAAAAGCCCCACTTCTTGCCTGGGTCTCAGTATTAAACACATCCAGAACCTAAACTTTCCATGCCAGCTAACTGTTTATACTGTATTTTGAAACACAACAACTCACAACAACCAGCGTTACAAAAACCTGGTTGTTTTGGTATCAAACTCCAAGAAGCGTGGCCCTCCCCCCCTCTAACAGTTGTGTATGCAAACACACAACACTAAGATGGAGTGGAAACTTGGGGTACTGGAGATACCATAGCGTGATGGAGGAGTGCATTGGGAAAAATAAAAAAACTTTTTTTCTGTGTTTGTGGATGATGATGCATATGTTGCGTGTATGCAGTTTGCACGGTATACCCACTGTTTACATTCTGCACTGGTGTGTTTTCTACCAGGGGACATGACGGGAATATCCCAAATACTGCTTTGGTCTGGCTTGGGCCACCAGATGTCAGACAGGTTGTAATATTGAACCGCATGCTTTAACATTGACTGGCAGAGCACCTGCAACAAAGACAACTACAAAGAGGTTGACTTTGACAGCATTTCCTCTCCCCTCAGACTCCTACATGACCCCAGCACCATCTTGGAAAAAGATTTGAGTACCGCTGCTCTCCACCAATCGCTGGTCCCTCGAGGACGCTCAAAGGCAGCTCCTGCAAATTGAGCGCCGGCGAGCAGATACTCAGGGCAGAGTGATGTGCACCTGCCCGTAAATCTTGCTGGAGTTTTCCTTTCATGAGAAGCACTTGAAGAGAGGAATAACAAACACTGGTCACAGGGCTATGGAGTAAAGCACTGGGAGCAGCCAGTTGGCCAAATGGTCTGTTTAGGAAATCCTTTATTGCAACGACACAAACGCAAGAGCCAAGCTGGACACCTTCTGGAACAAAAGTCAAGTAGCCTATGTCATCTCTAAATGGCTTTTGTTCCAAAAGGTGGGTTTCCCTTGCATTATACAGTGATACCCAAAAAATTATCATTGGAACTATTAGCTAATGTAAAAACATCAATAATATATTTTTTACATCACAATAATTACTGCGCCTGCTGTTGCAATCCAAACAAATCGTTATAAAAATAGAACACTGCATAACTATAACAGTAAGTATAAAATGATTTATATAAAGAATTATATCAATTATTATTATATCAATTATATCAATAACTGATTGGGATTGCTTGGATTATTTAAATAGATTACTTATAGATGATACAAAACAGCTAATAATGCTGTAATGCAAGTACAAGTACAATGCAATATAAATGATGAATAAATCAATACATGCAATTGTTATTATTCCTCTCATCTTGTCTCCTAATACACTTTATATTTTTATTGTTCTCTTCTGCTTTGTTGTCAAAGTCCTTTGTAAACTCTACAAATAAAGTGTATTATTAGTTGTATTATTATTATTGTATTGTATTTCTTTAAATTTAGTTTCAACACCTGTCACTCAATAAACAGACTTATAATAATATATTTTCCACATTGTAAACAGTTTTCTAAATAATCATTACTCTTAGTCAATAAAATACACCAACATTAATAATAATAATAATAATAATAATAATATTAATGTCTAATTATAATGTATTAATTATAATAATAACAATAATAAATTCCAATCAAAATACTCATTGGCGTGCATATTTATATTCATTTTTACCCTTCACCTTAAATGAGCTGAATAAAAGTTAATACCAATAACTGCTTACCTTATTCCATTATGTGAGATATGTGACAGTTTGGTGGGTTACCATGTTCATATCAATTAAAATTAAATGGTTTACAAAAACATTATTATGGGAGAGACATAAAAAATGTCTCATTATTTATTATGTGCAGAGGTTTTGAGATAAAGTAAAACGGGAAGGAAAAAATAAATTGAGGGTTATTTATAGCCTTCTTTTCATCCACAAACTAGTGTGCCTTTGTTAAACCCATTCAATTACAGGTCTATAGATTTGAATAAAATATCATGCCACTGATTCTTCCACCCAAGCCTTTTGCACAGGGTTTCAAGGTGAATGAAAGCCACAACCACTAATCTTTTTACTGTCAAATGACTGTGGGTGAGCCCTTTCCTGGGTTTGTGAATTTGAGGGGGTGGTGGCTTTAACCACTTAGTTAATTAGGTTTATTTATTTGGCTAAATTTACATTCAGGAACTGTGTGTACATCCTATTTGAGACGTATAAGAAAAGGCAGAATTGTATAAGAGGGGAAGTACAGATCAAAGTTTGAACGTGCTTTGTTTATTTATCTGTGAGGTATTCAAATGAGTCTGAGACACTAATGCCTGCGTGCTTTGTGTGTCTTTGAAGGTCACTGCAGTGTCATTCCTTCAAGCAAAAAGCACATCAATGATCATATATGGAGAGTAAAGAAGAACCAATGAATGAATCACATCACCCAACATGTTAACATGTTAACATTTAAACATTTCGTTTAACAGCCAATAATTGAGATAGGTAACAGCAATTATTTATATATATATAAATTTTCAGAATAATGCGACTGTTTATGTCACTAGTCTCAATATATCCTCTGGGACCATTTGTATAGTACATGTATTCCCATTATATAAATGCAGTCAGATACTGAGTTATACTGATCAGTTTTAGATTAAAATAAATAAAATATAGGCCTAGGCTAAACGGACAGTAAAAACAACTTTTTACGATAAAAAAACAAATGTTCAGATATTACACGAATGTAAATGAAGCTCAAATAAACGTGTGCGTATTATTTGCATGTCATGCCTTTAGAAATCCACAATGTTATTATCAGACTTACTTAGTTAGTGCTGTGTAAGCTGATCTTTGCACTCAATCACTTCAAACATGGCATGTTTGTTTTGAGCTCAGCTCAAATGTCTATGGTAATTCTCTCACGCCAGGTGCTACTGTGCTACAAGGTTTCTGTCTGACCGACCGTACTGTACGCCTACGCCTCTGAAGTTATCCAACAGTGAGCCAATGTCGCCACCTTGTGTTCACAATGTAAAGTTGTGCCTACAGAACGGACTAATCAGACAGAATCAGAGGACGTGCGCTGACGTGCTTTTTTCGGTATGTGTGAGAAGCTATCTTAATTGCAAAATAAATAAACTTGTATTTGCATCAAGACAATTTGCTGTTACAGATGGAATCTGCAGACACTTTTGTGGGTTCTTGTTTTAGCGTCATAGCCTATAGCGTCTGCATCTCCCGTGAATGCTGTGTTTACAGGTGTCTTGCCTTTGCACTTGCACATAAGGTGTACAGTAGGGGGCAGTGTCGCTTTTTACCAAACCAGAAAATACATGTGGCCAGCAAGACTCACAATTATGTTGCACTGCATAAATGTATTTATTATTTGTAACATTAACTGAAGTATGAGTATGCTTTAAAATAAACAACCAGCACACATTTGTCTCACACTGATATCTGTTTTGACGAATATCCTATCTGTGTCTGTGTCCCGTGTTCCCTGCTCAACCAATCTGTGTTCATTTGACGCGCAGGACCACGCATCGCGCGTCGTGCTGTTGACATTTTGGAGGTGTGCCTGTCAGGTCTTGTGCGGCCTGCACAGAGCTAATAAGCCTTTCTCTGTGGCTCTAGGCAAAGACGTATCATTTCAGCGTTTAAGTTGTCAGTCTCTACGCGAGTATAAACCAGTAAAGCGCGTATATAATAATGATTAGATGTGCGTAGTTACTAATATGCTTAAAATGTGGGGTGAATATGGCTCTGGCTTGTAAGTTTGCGACAAAGTTGGGAACCGTTGCAACAGTGGTTTGGTTTCAGGCTCGAGGCACGCCCAAACAAGGAGAATGGAAACTGACGTGCTCTTCAGCCAATCATTTTACAGCGGGGTGGAATTTCCTGTGATATTGACAAATCAGTCATGGCAGCACGGGGAAGAAATAATTTAGCATTACAAAACAACTACGGGGGAGGGAACGTCTAGGTAGCTGTCATATATTGAGGAAACACTTTTCCAGCAAACTATATACGATTTCAATTCTACCGAAAGGTAAATTGAATTACAGTACTTCGTCTTTGATAGACGTCATTCTCAAACGACACGACAAGCATGCCAAACTTTTGACGTGGACCGAGCTCCGAGTGGCGCGAGCCTGGGACTGGACAGTAGAGCTGCTCCACTTAAGCTAGCTGCTATGCTAGCTGACGTTAGCTAGCTAGGATTTGCTAGTGTGTATAGTACGCGCAGCAAAGCAAGTAGTAATATGGCGATTGTGGTAATTGCGTTATTATAGGTTTATGCAGGGTGGTTTTGTACGTCCGATCGTTTGGAAAAGTCACGTTTAAATCAGGCCTGCTTACTAAAGTTTAAGTTATTAACGAGGTATTAGCTGTTTATTTTGGACCTAATGTTAGCGAACCGTTGCATGAAAAAGAAAAGTCAGTCCTGTGCTGCATAACGTTTCTGTACAGATATCTGAGCAATTCCGTTCCTTATCCCCCGCTTTTTTACTGCAAATCACACTACATCATGACGGACATCACTAAACATATGATGTCCACATCGTTTATGTAGATTAAAAAGACTACCGTACTAACTTTTGTTTCTCTTGACGAGTGACAAGTTATAAGTTCACATAAACAGTTGAGACATATCTTTACTTTACCTTACATGCCTGCATAGAGCATAGTATTTTATTTTTATTCAATAATTGTATGCACATAGTAGCTGACTGTCTTGTGTTGTAGTTGTCTTAGATGTTTGTTTTCCTTAACGTTCTTCTATACTTTCTCTTGGTTGAGGATACATGAACGAACTTGCTACCTCTACAGAAAAAAATAAAATCTCCAGTGTGACGAAAGATACCCACAGTCTCCAAAACAGCCTAGGCCTGCTAACAAGTATTTGGATATTCATTTCTTTTCATGTGATGTGTGCTACAACATTAGACTTTGTCTGAAGGCTAGATAGAACAGATTTTTGAATGGAATTCCCTGTGGGTTCTTCCTTGATGAATTTTTTATTTGGATTAGTAATTTAGCTGACACTTACAGTGAGTGCAATTACAAGAACGGGGTTATAGGTATCTTGCTCAAGGGTGCTTACAGGTAGACCGGGCATGTTTGGATTCAACCCACAATCTTTTGTTTAGCCACCCTAATCATTTAGGCTATCCTGTCCCAAGATCACTAAAGTGCTGCTAAACAGCCTGGGATTGAATCTATAATCTAAACTATTACTTTGTGCAAGAGATCACCTCAGGACTTGTAATGTAAAGGGCCTGTACAGAACAGACAGGTTTTTTTTAATGTAATTTGGCTAGTTAGACCTCATCACAGCACTGTGTAGGCATGTACTGACACTCCTGTAGTTTACATGTGCTCCGCCCATGCGTCTGCTAGCCTTTGTGGAGTTGTGTAAATGGAAGCGTAGTTGCGACAACACCGTGAATAAACATAATCATGTGAATCGCACATTTTGTCCTGCTGAGACTGTATCATGCCACTGTCACTGTTTCTGCAGTTTTCCAGTGTCCTCCCGACAATCCCGTAGATGTCCACCCCTACGGACCAATCAGGGGGTATGTCTCATCCTGGTCCTTCCCCGGGGGCGGGTCTGTCTCCCGGGCCCATCATGGGTCCCAGTCCCGGGCCGGATCCCTCACCGGGCTCCGTTCACAGTATGATGGGCCCGGGCTCTGGGCCGAGCACGCCCAGTGCATCTCATGGCATGCCAGGGCAAGGCGAATACTCGCAGGACAGCATGTATGCTATGCACAAGGTAAGCCAAACCATCAGTGTTACACTAATGAAGGTTAAATTACCGCTGGTGAATTTAGCTGTGGCCATTGAACAGTTGTTGTGTATGTTGAGTTATAATTATATTTGTCCTAATTTGGTCTCTTAAAGACATCTGTGATTTAATTTATTCTTTCATTTCAATTTGAGTTTATTACTTTAGCCCGTTGGGAAAGACGTGCCTTATTTCGATCCAGTGAGCATAGCAAGGCGGGGACATCATTCCTTTTTTAATGTACTGCAGGCAAGTCCCTGGGCTGTAAGGTAATAAGCTTGTGCTAAATGAATACCTCACATTTTCAGCATTTGGCTGCTATAAATCATACGCTGACCATTCAGGTAAGGTACAGGAAAGTCCTAAGGAAAATAGTCATAAGGAAACAAATAAATACTCATTGCGTCACTAACACATCAATATGGCGCCATCATATCCGAAGGGCATTTGGGGCGTATTTGTGATTTATGGTGTGTTTTCAGCCCGTGGAGGGGATGAACGACAAAGCCCTGGCCGAAGTGATGCACTTTGGTCACATGAAGGGTGTAGGCATGCGGTCGCTCCACAGTGGTATGGGGCCTTCACAGAGCCCGATGGACCAGCTCAGCCAGGGTACGCCATTGAAGTCATGTTAATACTTGCACCCGGCTCATCTACGTGGACTGTAACAGTGACACATTATGCCATTACTCCTTCCTTTCCACAGGAGGATACATGTCTCCGCACCCATCCCCGTTGAGCGGCCACGAGCATGCCTCCAGCCCCATGTCGGGCGGCGGGGGTGGACCCACGCCGCCCCAGATGACCCCCACCCAGTCAGGCCCGATGATGCCCATGGACCCCCAAGGAGCGATGCCCAGTATGGGCCTGCAGGGCCGGGGGCCCTCCTCCTCCTTCAGCCCTCCCCAGCTGCAGCAGCTCCGAGCCCAGATCCTGGCCTACAAGATCCTGGGCCGTGGGCAGCCCCTGCCTGACAACCTGCAGCTGGCGGTTCAGGGCAAGAGGAGCCTTCCCACCATGCAGCAGCAGCAGACGCAACAACAACAACAGCAGCAGCAGACGGCTGCTACCAGCCCCTTTAGCCGACCTCCCGGTAGGAAGATGCTCTAATTAGATTGTACAAGTTTGCGGAGGTGGTTAGCGTTGGTTCAGTCCCCATGATCTTAAAAGTTTGCCCGAAGTTTGAAAAGTTTGCTGTGCTTGTGAGCTTACTGTTCGCGGAGCAAGGCAAAGCTATTCAAACAAACCTCTGTGTCCACAGGCATGGCACCTTTGGGCGGACCTCAGTCAATCCCCTGCCACAGCCCTGCCTTGCAAGGTCACATTCAGAGCGCGGGAGGGAAGGTTTGGCCAGAGGGTCAGTATGCTGCCCCTAGAGAAGGCGATCTGTCGACCGTGTGTACGAACTGCATAGTCATTCTGAAACACCCCGCTCTGCCCCCGTAGATCTCATTATACTGTACATAAGTTGTTAGCCTGGCTCCACCCCGGCTACTGCTCTCCGGCTAATGCGTTGTAGGGGCTCGGATAAGATTCCCAACTCCTTTTACCATGTGTTTTTATGGTCAAAGGAGAGTGAGATTAAAAAGGTTTGAGAAGCATCAGCCTTCTCCCCTCAGCGGGTTTGATGTGTACTCTTACATCAGATTTCTTTTGAAAAACACGGAGTCCTTTGAAGTTGCATAGAACTGCTAGCCTGAGATTGACTTATAATAAAAAGAGCTTAAATAAAAGCTCTGTTCAGTATTCGGCCGTTTAGGGAACAGCTACGGTTCAAAATGACATCTGCATACACTGTTCTGACACTGTCGTTCTGCCTAAATTTGTAAACGGCAATTTTCTTTTCTATTTGCAAAAGACAAATAAGACAAATCCCGGCGACTCCCCATTGACTGTGAGTGGGAGAATAACATAATGTCAGCATCCCCAGATTTAAGCACATTTTGTTTCTTAGGCATTAGGGCATCATTGAAATTTAACATTGCGATTTAACAGCTCTCACATGCGAGTAGGATACACAGATTGTTACACAATCATTGACAACATCCCAGATTTTAAAGTGTTGGCGCTTCTGCTTTACAATTACTGAGGAAACTATCCAAGAGTGATGGCATGTCGTGTTGCGTTAGATTAATCAGAATATTACCGATGAGACTTGAGAATGAATATTTAAGTATATTAGGTTGTGCTGCCGTGGTATTTAGAATTGTACGAATGTAAGACACACGCACATCTGTGCCTGCTGCGTGGTTGATAACTGTAAGTTCTGAGGAGAACAGAGCTTATGTTATGTGTGGATCAAATGGAATAATACAAAAACAATACCTGCATGTTTCAAACGCATGATTACGCGGGAGTTAGTGTAACCTGTCTGCTAGTGTGGGAATCACTAGCGGACCTTGTCGTCAAGAGTGTTGAGTTTTTGGATTTAGGATTACCTTATACCGCTGGCCACCTGTCTATAATTTAACCAGCCTTTGTGGGTGACATGGGATTATTTCAAGATGGGTCAGTGAATTTCAATTGGGTTCAGCACCCACAACCCCAACTCCTTATGCATTATTTATTGCCAACTGATAAAAATAACCAGACGCTTGGGCTCTCTCTCAGGGCAAGGGGGCGAACAATCAAGCAACAGCCAGAAGCAAACGCCCGCGGCTGCCAGCGGGCGCCCTTCCCCCGCTCCACCCCAGGCTTCCTCCGTCACCCTGCCAACTGGGCCCCCCGTGCCGGGCGGCCCGGCCGCCGCTCAGCCTCCGGGGCAGCAGCTGTCTCCCATGCTCCAGCTGCAGCAGAAGCAGAACCGCGTCACGCCGGTGCAGAAGCCGCAGGGATTGGACCCGGTGGGCATCATGCAGGAGAGAGAGTACAGGTAGGGCTCCACTCCTTCCTCACCCTCACCATCATTTTAGAAGGACCAGCGTTCTAGATCGTTCCCTGACCCCCTTTTGGGTGGTGCCGAGCCTCAACTAAACAGAAGCACTGTACTAGTACACTACGGGGGGCAGGATAGTCTAGTGGTCTAGGTGTTGGACTCCCAGCCGGAAGGTCGTGGGTTCGATCCCCAGAGTTGGCCTA
>JAODLI010071111.1:0-14184 GCA_027575585.1 Percopsis omiscomaycus
TTATATGATAACATATTTTCGGAGTCCTGTACCGTTAAGCATGGGGTTCCCCAGGGCTCTGTACTGGGTCCATTGCTATTTTCACTGTACCTATCCCCATTGGGTCAGATTTTTCGTTCTTTTGGGATTGATTTTCATTGTTATGCTGACGATATGCAGCTGTATATGCCACTAGGGGTAGGAAGCGAGTCTAACACAGCTAAACTTGAGGCCTGTCTTGCAGCTGTTAAGAGCTGGTTATCAACAAATTTCTTGTTGCTTAATTCTGCTAAGACCGAAATGATGGTTATCGGACCAGCAAAACTAGGTCATCTTTTTGATCACTTTACTTTGTCTCTCGATGATTGTGTAATCAATTGTAGACACCAAGTTAAGAATCTTGGTGTGCTCTTTGATCAGACACTTTCTTTTGGTTTACATATTAAGGAGGTGACCAGAGTTGCTTTTTTCCATCTTAGAAACATCTCAAAGATTAGATCAATACTGTCGTTTAAGGACGCTGAGGTCCTCATTCATGCCTTTGTGTCATCCAGGCTCGATTATTGTAATGTGCTTCTGTCGGGTCTGCCAAAGAAAAGTCTGCGGAGTCTGCAGTTGGTTCAGAATGCTGCAGCCCGTGTTTTGACTGGAGCTTCCAGATATGAACATATAACACCAGTGTTAGTTTCTCTCCATTGGCTCCCTGTTCATGCCAGAGCGGATTTTAAGGTGTTGCTGCTAACTTATAAAATATTAAATGGCAGTGCACCGTTGTATCTCAATGACCTAGTGAAACCCTATGTGCCTGCTCGAGCCCTGCGTTCTCAGGGGACGGGTCTTCTGAGTGTCCCAAGAGTTAATAAGAAGTCAATTGGTGAACGGGCCTTTGCCTTTCGCGCACCAACATTGTGGAACAGCTTACCTCTGAACATCAGGCAGGCTTGTTCTGTTGAGGTTTTTAAAGCAAGGTTAAAGACCCATTTGTTTACTGTTGTGTATGAGGCCTAATTTCTCTCTGTTTATCTGAGAATCCGAATGTGTGTTATATTTTAGTCATTGGATTTGTTTTAAATTGTATTTTCTATGTTCTGTACAGCACTTTGATTTGAAAGCGCTTTATAAATAAATGTATTATTATTATTATTAGAATATAGATGTATTATTAGTATTATTTCAGTTACATAATACTAACTATAACAACAGAAACTATTTGTTTCTGTGGAAAGCAGAACTGGACTTGGTTAAACTCTCGACTGTGTAGCTTCCTCACTACAATGTAAAGTCCTCCCACTGAGTCTAAAAGGAGGTTATTTGTTACTATGAGGAGAGGCATCACTGTGCTGTGCTTAGCTCTACAACCAGACTGAACGACATTAGCAAGAGACGTAAAAGTTCAAACTTTGTGTAAAACCTTTGATAGAAATGGAATATCGGGTAAGATTTCCTCCACCATGACACGGTGTCGTCACCTTGGAAGAAGGCAGTACCTAGCGCAGGGCCAGTCTAAGCATTAAAACCTTGAGCAGAACTGGTTAAATTCTTGCGAGAATCCCATTCAGTGGCAGCGTGCGCACAAATGAGTTGCTCGCTCAGGACCAGTTCAAGCCCCTCGCGAGGAGCCCATTGTGTAGCCTAGGCCTACTTCAGTGCGAAAATCTTTTGATATAGGCTACACAAATGTAATAGAAGCAGAGACTAGAGAGACACACTAACACAAGCTTCTGACTTCCGGCCTCAAAGGGACAGAATATATTTAACACAGAATTTGAATGGCACCTCCCCCATAACTTCAAAACATCACTGTCTGCATTAACACAGCAGGGACCATATTATTGTCATATTATGAGACATCTAACCTGGGAACTGTCTTGTGCTGTATGAACACATGACATGGTAAAAACAGCCCTCTCCGTTATACGCTACAGTTAAGCGTTCCATTTCCCTGATGGAAGGTGTTAATTCCTACTCGCCGCCATGTGTGAAAAATCCACACTATTAGTTGTATAAATAACCCTGCTAGGTTTTAATTAACAGCATTCAGGCTGATAGCAGTTGCACTGGGTGGAGTACTCTTTGTTTTAGCATAATACAAGTGGAATTGTAACGTTGTGTATTTTAGAGAGTGAGAGTATGTGTGAGCCGGAGGAAAACACAGGCAGGTATGGAAGCAGTAATCGCACATAGTGTATTTTAATGGAAAAGTAAAACACAACGTACTCGTAAAGGTAAACGAAAGCAACAATTAAACGTAAATAGTTACAAAATTATTATTTTGTAACTATTTAAGTATTGAATGGGACTACAATACTGAAAAAGCAGCCATTCTGGGATTTAATGTTTTGTAAATCCAAGAAAGTGCAGAGATTTTTTTGTTGTTGTCATCACCCATAACATTCTCTAGTGCAGTGCTTCTCAACTGGTGGGTCCCGACCCAAAAGTGGGTCGCGAGCTGGTGTGGAGTGGGTCACGGATGTCTGCTTCAGCTCCGTCAAAAAGTCTTGACTTTTATTTGACCGACTTTTAAGTTTACCCAACTGCCGATGGTACACTTTTATTTTGAAAGGTGCATAGGTGTTTTGAATAGTGCATATAGACATTGTGGATTACAGCACGACTTGTTTTGTGAAACAAATTATAATGGTTCGGAAATGAAATTATTTAATAATGACCAAGGACAAATGTGGGTCCTGAGGTTAGACCAGTTAAGAGCCACTGCTCTAGTGCATCCCAACTGCTCCCCAGCTTGAAACTTGTGGTTCATTTCAGCACCGTGTCAGATCATTGAACACGCAAAATCTAAAGTTAACACAGCCGATGTTGTTCAGGTGGCAGAACCAGCCAAGCTGCATCTGTGTCTAATTGACTTCTGTCTATATCTGGACCTCAGAGGTCCAAGATTAACCATAAACTGTACTGTTCCTCTGCTCAAGCTTCTATGACAGCTGATTGAATTAATACATCAATTCTGGCCTGGAAAGGATGTGCGCTATACACTGTTGGTTTTTCAACTCTCATTGTTTGCTCGAACGATGCTCATCTGTCATTGGTAACCCTGTTCTTTTTTATTGCCCTAAAGTTTCTATGTGTACTGCTAGAACTTGATGCTAACTTGCTTCTAAAAAAGCATTTTCATGTACCACAGAAACCTGCGCATGTCTCACTTGTACCTAAAGAGACTTTGTCAGAGTGTGCCAATTTGTCCGAATAAGGTAAAGATCACTTCTCTCAACATATCACTTCATTTAGAAACAATGTTGTCTCACTTCAGTGACAGACATTTTAAGTGGTAGCTTAACCTTGAAACGTACCTGATGACTTCAGACATTGCTGTAGCAATCAGCATGGTGGACTATTTCAGTGGGTTTCATCACTTCCTGCACTGCCTGTTTCCATTTGAAATGACAAAACCACACTGACGTGCCCTGACAACTAACATCGCATAGATTGAACAATAAGCTTGGTACAGTATATTAAACTTTAGATTGGGTGTAATAGCCATTAATAGGCTGGTTTTGGATTGGTTATTGAGGTAATACACAGTGGCCCTTTGGAAACACAACAAAATGAAACACTATAAGAAGGGAAATCAGCTCAGCACATCTTGCTCTTATGAGAGGAAATGTGGTTGATTGTTAAGAGTTTAACATTTAGGGGTGATTGGTTGCCCAATGCTAATCACTACGCTATAGGCAGAAGAGAGGCAGAAGAATCTGTCTGCATGTAGCCTGCATGAATGGCTAAACCTTGAAACCTACTAACCTTAAGTCTGTGCATGTTCAACCTCTACTGTATGTATCTGTTTAACAAAACCTTCTTTGTTCTTTAAAATATGGTGGGTGCCTTCTGTACTGTTTATCTGCACATGTTTGGAATAAAACATTAAAATGCCTCTAAATGAAATTTTAAATGAGGCTGTAAATCAGATTGTAATGACTTGGTTGGATAGGTCATGTGAGGGTTGAACATGTTTTCAGTAAACCATTTATAAACCGTTAGTTTAAAAACAAATCATTTTTTTCATGCTGAATGTCGACTCTAGTAAAGACACACACACACAGACACACACACACACACTTATACACATATACTCAAATCCCTTCTGTGCCTATATTGAGCCCACAGGGGCACACAGTTTAGCCTACCTTGTCAGTGTTCTGCTGGCCACCAATCTGATTCCTTCCTTATTAATTTGTGTTTATAAAAGTAAGAGTAACATTTGGCGAGGGGATTTTTGAGAAATGTTACCCTGCATTCTCTCTGCCGGCTTGCATATTGTCAGCACTGTCAGACGGCCCCTGTAAAATGCAGAAGAGAGGTAACCGTATGCTGGGTCTTCATCACAAAGAACTATAGAACATCCACTGTGCAAGTTTTCACGTTCAAAAAGGGGAAAAGGTGCTGGGTGCCTGCTGTTCCAAGGGTTAAAGTAGGCGGTTTAACATTGATTTACATTAAGAATGTTTTGAGTAAATACTTATTCATAAATAATGACAGATACCAGATACATAATTTTTCTTTCTCTCACTGCCGGTCATACTGTACCTTTACCAGTTGAGTGAAATTATATTCCTAGATTATTGACTAGACCACAGCTACAGTATATTGGCCACGTACCTACCTGTGTGTGTGGGTGGGTGGATGGGTGTGTTATAATATGTATAAAATAATAAATAATAATAAATAAATATGTCCTTTTGTGGCCAGTAATGACTCATTTTTTGACGACCGTTATTTAGCGATCCCACCAATAACAGAGCGTGAGGTATAGTGTGTTGTGTTCTCTAGCACATTATGTGTGTGCATATGTAGCCTACAGTACATTGTGACTGTAAGCTGTACATCTCAGTACATTTACATTTTACATTTAAATTTACAGCATTTAGCAGATCCAAAGCGACTTACAATTAGTACATTTGTAAACAGTTTAACTGGTTAACCACTAGTTTTTGCAAGCACATAACATTCTTCCAGAATAAGCGCAGCATCATGTAACAAGGCTACTTTACCTATACATTTGCAGAACATTACTCGAAAGTTATGATTTACTCTTCAAACAGCCTGCTGCATGTCGGCCCTGTAGCAGTGTGTTGCTGTGAATACTCTTTAACGTTTTCGTTGGTTTGCCGAAATAGCTCTCCTCAGTGAGAAATATATCGGACCCGCATTCACTTGACATGCCCAGACTTGATGGTCAACAAGTTCTCAATAAGGAAATGAGGAATAACCCAGTTTGGAGTCAAATGATGTCCCCTTGTATTTTTTTAGATCTGGTCACTAACGTGGCTGGTATTTCCTTTCTTGTTTGTTTTCTGCAACCTTACGTTACAGTACATCATCTATCAATAGTAGCATGGAGAACGCGAGGCCCTGACCTTCCCACTGTCTTCAAGGAGATGAAAGAGACGTTCTGTGAACATCACCAGACGCGCTTGAGAGAGAGTACAAAGGAATTACAGCTCCACGTTCACTTTCTACACAGTTTGTTGAGTGTCAGAGGGCCGCTCAACGCCAGAGGGTTAGGGAGGAGATAAAAAAACACTTAACACACACTTGAGATGTGGTGAGAAAAAGAGCAACATGACATATAGCAGCAGGCTATTACTGGGATTTGCACCCGGGGTCAAATACCCTATAATTATAGTAACCACAACCCCTAGAAAAGCCATCTGAGCGTGGCTCCCCCAAGACCTAGCTTCATTCCGCCCATCTCGGAGAAAAATTGATTCCATTTCTGAACTTGTTGACAATCTTATATCTATTCTATCAGTGGCGTCAGAGTGTAGTGGGAACCTGATCTGGGGATTATTTATTTGAAGGTCAGGCATCTCATAGCATGATGTCAGGAGTATTGGATTAAATAGATCTCACATGTTAATTAGAGTTTTACATGATTTCAGTTTTCTGACAGACACATGCAGGTAATCATCTTCAAAAGCACAAGGGAAATGTTACGACAGTTTGATACTCAAATTCATCAGCTGTCCAGATTTAAAAATACAAATTAAATTTACATTTTACAATTACATTTTATAGCAGACACTTTTATCCAAAGCCAAATGGAAGTAGAAGAAGCGAAATTAATCAAAACATTCTATTAGATTGCCAAATGAAGTCAACGGTTGCTGTAGAGATGTTGCTATTGGCTTCAAGTTCATTAGATCAGAAATTACAAGAAAATCCAAGAGCAGTCACCGGATAAAGCAAAATAAGAGCTTATTTACAATTAAATTAGCAAAGCGGGAGGTAGGGAGTGGCAGTCCGAACAAGGTTATCTCCAGGCAGGCAGAGATCGGGCAGGTAAACTGACGATCTGGCGCTGATTGACGAGATGAGCCGGGTTTAAGTGCAGGTGAGACAGGTGATGGTGATGAAGATCAGCTGCGGTGTTGGAGAGCCTAGACGAGAAGCCACGCCCTCACTGAGACACGAACGACAGACAGGGATACAGACAGGAGACACTGGGGAAAGGGAGACCCACAGACACGAAAGACAAACAGGGAGCGCTGCCCGCTCATGACATTTACAGCTTTCTATGCCCGTTCCTTCACATTAAACTAAATGTATCTGTTCTCTAAAGTGCCATATACTGTAAGTGCTCTGGAATGGAGGCTGTGAATGGAAAATACCACGGCAATGGTGACATTCTTCTTTTTTGGCATTAGCCACTGTATTGCAACAGTCTGCTGCTCTGATAGGTGAAGCAATTCTCATCTGTATGCAAATGGAAACATCCTCAGAGTACAGAATAATGTAGACTTCATTGTGAGATGTTAATATTTAAATCTCCCATGTTTTGATGAACATGGCATCACATGCCAAAATGAGAAAATCACCAAACCGTTGGGAGGCTTTAGGAAGGATTGCCCCCTCTAATATATTCACTGGCATACTTATTTTGATGCCACAGAAATGGGATATGACACCAGCCATTTCCCATCCCGGCATTAGTGTTGTGAAAACCCTTTTGCAAAGTCCGCAATTACAACTACCCAGAGGTGGTTTCTCTGTGATGTTCTGATGTAAACTGGTGTGTTCAGTGGTTGCGGTTGTGCTGATTTTAGCTATCCAGCCCCAACCCTAGGTGATGACAAGCTTTTGTGCATAGCATCGAAGTCTGGCCACTCAGTAGCCATCTTGGTAACACCCGCGGGCAGTTATTTAACAATCTAAATGAATGGGGAGAGAGCCATAACTGCACTTTCAATGGTCACGAGGACAAAACTCAGGACAAAAACATGTATAGAATCACCAGGCAAATCTGATAAAAACAGCTTTGCCCCAAAATAAGGTTAAATGTTTTTTTTTCGCTTAGGTGATTTTTTTTTTTAGATTTTACTTCTACTGCTCTTACACAAGGTCAGTGCAACCACACGATTGGCTTAATAGGTTTCCCAATCGGCCTTTATAAAGCAGACATCTTTGGCGTTACAGACTTCTCTCATAGAGTTCTATTTCCAATTCTTGAAGTGGCCTGTCTCTTCTGTAATGTCTCTGATAGCATAGCTTGTGGTACCGTGCAGTACCAGAGCGGTGTTGGGTAGGAATGATGAAGGGCGAAGTGGGCCTCCTCTCTCAGGAACAAAACTAAGACTGTGTGGGCTCAATGGATTTAGATGAATATGGGGTTGGATATGGGGATGGATGATGAGAACATCTTGTCTGATTCACCCCATGTAAAGCTTATGGCTTGACTTCACCGAAAAACACATCTAGCCACTCTCTCATTTTAATCACCTTCCCACTTTCATCACTGTTCTCACTCATGTATTTTTATCTGGCCTGGTAAGACCATCCTAATTTGGCACCTGTGTTGCCAACTTGCCGACTTTCTCACTACATTTAGCAACTTTTCAGACCCTCTTAATGACTATATTTCTAAAAAGCAACTGGCGACAAATTTAGCAATTTATTCAGACCATCACGGAAAATTTGAGAAATATATTCTCTCTTCTGCCAACAGCGCCGGGGTCTCTCCTTCTCCTCTTGCGCCATGCGCAGGCACCATAATAGGTGTGGCGGGAGGCACACCTACTATGTAGGAGTTCAGTTGTAGTGAGTTTCTATGGTTAAATTGACTCTCTAGCTCTGAAACTTTCTCTGGATTGGTACTTTTCAAAGCGCAATATAGAGTAATATTTTCTCTGATTCTTCCCTGATATGTAATAGAGATTCTCTCTCACTCTTTCTCTCCAGATCTCTGGATTAGGGTGTTCCTATATCTTGTAAATATGTAAATATTTTGTTAGATCGTGTAAATATTGAAATGTTCATTTGAAATAAATAGTTCATTTTTCACTTCAAATATATGATGTCCCTGTAGTGAGTTTGTGATTATTTGGCTAAAGATTTATCTATCTACCTTTTATATGCGTTAAGCTTAAAGTGATCTCTCCCTCACTGCAACCACAACCACTAAGCTTTATGCAAATTAATGTAAGATGACATCATCAATATGCAAATGAGCACATGATGGTGCTCATTTGCTGGTGACGTTTAGCGACTTATTGAGCTAGTGCTAGCTACTTTCATTGGTAAAGAGTTGGCAATACTGATTCTGCAAACTCCACATTTAGTACTCACATAAAAAAATCAATACCACATACTGTCTTTAAGTAGAAAGTTGAATATTTATTCGTTTATTTATTATTTTTAATTGTTGTTTAGTATAGGAACTACTTTTCCTTCCGCCTTCTCATTCCGCTCCCCATAGCTTATAGAAAGGTGGAAAGGCATGCAGAGAAACAGATGCTGCTAGTCAGACAGTAGCACAGTGGCAGAAAGAAAACAAAGCATCATTTTGAGCTATTTCAACAAAATAGAGATGTCTGATCTTTTGTAATTTAGTCAATACAAATCCCAAAGCTTTAAAATATAACTTTTTATATCAGTGTAAATGTGGCCAGCGGTACTGTGTAATACAGAGCTGTGGAGAGTAACCCTAATTGTAACATAATTGTAAGTCGCTAAATTGTAATTTTAGAAACAGACATTGGGATGGGTCCCTTGCTAGTGCAAGCACCCCTTCCGCCTTCCACGCCAGGTATCCAGGTTTGAATCTGATGGGGAACTCACCTGGTTACATTAGAATTGAAATTACAATTAGGTCATTTAGCAGATGCCTTTAGCAACTTACAATCAAATGGAGCATATTGGGGTTCAAGGATGCTTACAGGTAGGCTAACACTGGGGTTTGAACCCACAACCTTGCGGCTGGCGGTCCAATACCTAGGTCCCTAGACTGGCCTGCCCCCTGCATTTAACAATTTTCACTCTTGAAATCACAAATATTTACTCTTTTTACTGTGTACACAAGAAAATGTTTTAAAGTATCGGTATTGGGATACTAGCTTTAGTATTACTTAGTTAGTATTATTTATTACTTATTACAGGAAATATGTGGTGTCTCCCATCCCTACCGCTCACTCTCCGTGATAGAGGCGGGCCATTAGATCTCAAACAAATCATCAGCAGCTGTTATATATTATATAGCTGTTCAATTTGATAGGATAATTTCACTACAATCCGAGAGAGAGCGCAGAAATCTGTGAGCAGATTGAAAAACTCAATTGTGAGCGAATGAGTGTAGACAAACAGTTTTGAGAAGGAGCAGAGCACATTTGAATGGAAGCAATGGCTATTTGAGAGCGAGAGCAACAAATTTGTACAGTATTATGAAGACCTTTACAACATGAACTTTATTGATTCCTGTGGGGGAAAATTGCAGCAGAATGAATAGAGGTGTAATTGTGTCGACAGAATAGAATGTGTATGTTTTGTAAGAAATATCTCCGTATTGCTCATAAAGCATTTGTCTATCAGGGCCTATGAAGAAGTGGTGAGCTTCCATTCTAGTGAAATGTAGGTAGTCAGAAGCAATACATGGGTGACGTCCCTGTGCTTATACAGTCCTGCTCCCCCTCTTCTCTTTGTTCCCTCTCCTCAGTACAGTCACCTGATTGGCCAGGAATCCCTGCACCTGTGCGGTTGTCCTGCCAGTGTTACCCCTGCCGCAGCTTGAATGGGGAATCACTTTCAGGTGTTCCGCAGGCAACTGCCGCACTTCAAATGGGCCACAGAGCCTTCCTCAGTTTGCTGTTGCAAAACTTCCGCCCTAGTGCCGAGCTTAGCCTTTGTTTGGTTGCACTTTTGTTGGGTTGAATTAGTGCCGTGGGATGTAGTATAGACATCTTTTTCATTAGTTTAGTTCATTTGTATTTTTTGTCCCTTGGTATGAAAACTTGAAGGGGTTAGCTGCTGTTTTATGACATCTAGCAACCCTTCCCGCTAAGGACGGTTATCTTCTATTCAACATCTAGCACTGCCTCTACCTATTTGAATGTAGGCCGAGATGTTTGGTATATACGTCATTTGGTATACAAATAGAGTTGTCACTGTGGTCACTGTTGTCACTGTTGTCCCTGTGGTGCTGACCAACCACACCCTCATACACTCCCGACCCTCAAGGTCCACGGCCCAGCATTTTCACAATTACCCAGTAGGTGGACTACACTTAAAAGAGTTACTCTTTAAATACCATATTCAGCTTGTTCATTGTGGGCACTGGTAGCATTGTATCAGTTGTATATGGTCAGGTAAGCCTATATGTTTCTGTTGGCTACAAACTGATTTATTTGAAACTGCAGATATTTATTTATCTTCCAGACCCTCATTGGTAAATTACTAGTGAGTTCATCACCAATACAGTATAAGCCAGATGAAGTCATGTTTTATAGTTTTAAGAAAAATAATTTCACTTCCATTCAAAGTCTCTCTAAGATTGTGACTTTGTCTCTTCTCTTCTCCCCTCTATGGCTTTTTCACTCTATCTCACTTTTAACTGACCTCTTCTTCCTCTTTTACCCTCTCTCTCTCTCCCCTGCTCTCTCTACCCTCTCTGCCTCATCGTCCCTTTTTCCCTTTTCTCTCCTATTATTAAAGGATGAAGTTCCACTTTTACTCCTTGCTTGCTGAACTGCTGCTCCACTTTGCCCCGACTCCAAGGGAATTATTTAGAAAAAGCATTTAAAGTTTTTTTTTCCAGACATGATGTGGTGAATGTTCTTTTAGCTAGTTGTTTGCGGGGCTGCAGACTAATTGTACCCCACGAGGAAAAGGGAGGGGGCTATTTAAAACGAGTAGCGTCCGTTCTCTATCGCTCCATCAGCATAAATATTCTCATGCAGACCTTGTTGTAGCAGCACCTATAGAGAACCTGGGCTACTCTGTCTGGAACTAGGCTATTATAAAAGCTATACAGTAGAATTCAGAATAAGCCTATAGGCCCACTATAAGTAAATGACCTCAGAGGGGTTTAGGTGACAACAAGTTTCTAATTCATATTTCATCCCCTCCCTAGGAGATGAGCCCTGATTTGATTGTGGTTATGTCCGAATTATCCTTAAACAACACATTGAACTACTGTGTTTAATGTGGTTCAGTAAAAAAATAAAATAGGTTCTTGGATAGTGGATAGTGTCTTGTAATCAATCTGTTGAGCTGCGCACACCTGTTCTACTGTAGTGTCCTTGAGCAAGACCGAAAAAATTACCTCCCTCCCTCGTATTGTATATCCCTCATTCAGGTGTGTTTAAGTCTGCCTCGCAACATTTACAGAGACATCTTGTGTGGCTCCCCCCAGATTCAACCTAGTACACAGAATTAAGCTGTAAACAGGGCTGGGCTAATATGGAATTCTGTTTATAATGTAATTTAGCAAGAATTCCTCTAAAAATCAGCATGTGAAACAAGCCAGTCAGATTTTGCCCCTAGGTGTGATAGCATTTCTAGATGAATCATTTCTGACCTGTCTTAGACAGATAACCAATCAAGTTAGGGCATGTTTAAAAAAGTGCAACACCAACGGAAACGTAATGTTCAACCCAAAGGCAGAAAAAAATGTGTCAAGAATGAGATTTGATTGGCAGTGGGTTTAGGAGTGTGTGTGTGTGTGTGTGTGCATTATTCTAGTGTGATTGTTGCTCTAGTGGCTCTGAGAGACAGGCAAAAGTCTGAAAGTGACAGTGACACCACTGTCACTTTCAGACTTTTGCCTGTCTCTCTCTACCAGTAGCTGTCTGTCTCACTGTAATCAGCAATTCTGTCTCTCTCCATCCCTCTTTCTCTCCTGTCTCCATGTCTCCATGGGAACGGAGAGACTTTGACTTAGGCAGGAGTAGATCACAGTCTCCTTGAGATTATATAAAAGTGAGAATGACTTTCTCCCGCGCCGAGTGACAAAAGATGTCTGCCACTCTCTCTGGAGCTTCTCCTGGGTGGCACCACGGACTGCAGTGTTTTATATGAAGGGCAGTTGAAGGAAGTTGTGGTTTGATTGATCTTTAACCTTCTCCTGCCTTCTCCTCACATATCCAATACTTCACGTCACTCATTCTCATTCTCTCTTTCTGCTCTTCTCCCTCTCCTGATACTTATTTCATTTTAACCCCCTTTCGAATTCGTCCTCTCTGTTTCTCTCAACCGCCCCTCCCCTCCATCAGGGGGCGTTTGCATCGCCCAGTCCGTGAAGGTCCCCAGGGAGCCCAAGCCGGGGGAGTTTGACAAGATCATTCTGCGCCTCTTGGAGACCCCCAACGCCCGCGCGGTCATCATGTTCGCCAACGAGGACGACATCAGGTCTGTACACAAACACAACGCGCACAAACATACACAGATAAAATATCAAACAGGTCCAAGCACTAGGGATGCACAATATTGGATTTTTGCCAATATTCAATATATTCGATAGTCGATATTTTCAAACTCATTTTGGCAGATTACCGATACCAATACATCTATTTTTTTATTGAAGATAACACCAAATCACCTATAATGAACCTATTACTCTGATTGTAATGGCCTACTTGTTGTCAATACAGACATTTCCTTTGATTCTACCCTAAATGTATAATTTTACAAATGTAAAAATTCACTTATGGAAAATAAGGAAATCATTTAACTTGGACTACATGTAAAATATGCCACTTTGTAAAAAATGTAAATTTCATCATACCAGGTTTGTATGATGCTTCCATGAGACAATCCTGACAGAAAAACATTGTACAGTACAGAAAAACATTGTGCACAAAATAAAAGCAACTGTAGTCCTGTAGACCTAAAATGTCAGTACTTAGGACTTACTTTAGAGTAGGCCTATACCAGGATTTCCTGACTATAAACCGCAGTTTATACATTCATTTTGTGGAGATGCGGATCCGGACTGAATTTGTATTAAGATGGAAAATTCCCACATTTTCCACCATTAACCACGATACTGTGCGGTTAATTGTCGGGAAATTATGGTATAATATTATCAGCCAGGCACATCAGCAGAAATTTTAATATCTGCAGATGACAATGATTAACCTTTTAAGCACACATATTTAGTGATAGCTATTTAGCGATATATGCATTAGGGGTGTGAATTACCAGGTAACTCACGATACAAGGCCCACGATACGATCAAGAACATAATTTGTGATGCAGTAAAATATTTATATATACAATACAAAGAAAAGGGTATGATGGAAATGGTTGGTAATGCATCTCTTAGGCTAAACCTATGCTATGTAACCCAGTCATTATTGTGAATACATTGCATTTAAACTAAAAATAGAAGTCAAAACCAAATGGATACTGTATCGCAGTCGATATGACAATACCAGTATTTTCTCTCACCCACTACTATGCCTGTCTACAAACACGATGTTTCAATAAAAGCACACACACACTGCAAAGAATCATTGGATGTAATTATCTACAGTAGGCTCGATTACAGACAATTAGAGGATGGGAGAAAGAGACTATGGTATCATCCCCTCCATTTCAAGTAGAGATGCACCAATCCACGATACTAAAATTTAGACTTTAGTACTGATACCAAGTAAAGTATCACGATACTTGATACTGAAACGATACTAATATTTAATTAATAGGGGTAATTTGTCAATGTTTTAGTCTTTTATTTTCAACTCTAACTTGTTCAATGTACATAGAAATGTAAGCATAAATACAATTATCTGTAAATAGATAATACAATATAAAAAATATATAAATGATCCAAACAGATGAATTCTGACACAGCCCTGTTCAGCCTTTTTGCATCTTTCTAGTCCTTCTGGTACTTGGAGTCACTCACTCACTCACTCATCGTCATCCGCTTTTCCGAAATCGGGTCGCGGGGGCAGCAGCTCCAGCAGGGGACCCCAA
>JAODLI010071122.1:0-14178 GCA_027575585.1 Percopsis omiscomaycus
CCCCAACCCCCCTCTGCTGTCCGCGTGTCTGGTTCATGCTCTGCCAGACAAAAGCAAGACACCTTTCTCTCTCAGAATGTGTGTGTGTGTGTTCATTCCTCACTGTGTGTGTGTAAGTTGGGGGTGACAGTGAGAAATGCTACTGACTTGTCAGCGTGTGTGCGTGTCTGTGTGTGTGTGTGCGTGTGTGTGTGTGTGTGTGTGTGTGTCGTCTAAGACAATGCAGGTGACAGCTCCGTTCCGTGCTGACGCCCCTGTCACTTCTGGGGCTTGTTCTCTTCCTTCAACTCCCTCTATCACCCACCCTGAGAGGGAAGGGAAAGGGGGGGGGGGGGACTATCCCATACCCAGGGGAGTGCTACTCTCTGCAGGGTGGAAAGAACAGCGATAGCCCCAACTCAGTTCAACTTTAGGAGCGGTTCCACTGCTAGTGACAAAAGCAGGACCCCTGCAAGGTGACATTGTTAGGATAAGTAGGGCATCTTCCCGGGAGAAGAAAACTATTTGGTCCAAGTAGGTTAAGTGTTTACACAAGCCATTAAGTGATCTCTGCTAGACTCGTCTGCATGTCATTGCCAGTGGGAACCAAACCTCCTTTCACTTCCAATTGTGGAACTTCATATATTTGACTATGTAAGCTTTTTTTAAATAATACTTTGGGGTTATAAATGGTGCAGTAAATGGAGTATAATTATGTTGGGCCAACTGAATGTCATTCGACCTCTGTGCTAGTCGCTAAGGTCATTTCCTAGCTTAGCATACTCTGGAGGCGGCATTCTTCTGACACAATTAATGTTTTCTCCCAATAGCTAGCCTACGGTGTCGTCTCACTCTACTCGTTGGGGGAAAAAGGTTATTGACAGCATAACAATCGTTTTCCCTGCCAACAATTTGTTTCAAAGAACTCTGGCACAACCCCTGTCTAACTCTGGGGGGAAGCTAGTCGATGCAGAAACACGGTGGGGGCCTCGGTAGCATGCTAATCATAGCACAGCAGATTTATTAGCATCGGCGTGGTGTACTACAGTAATGAGAGCAGAGGTAACGGATGACTGTGAATGCGCTATACTGGTACACAGCGGTGCAGAATTAATAGCAATTAGAGAGAGACCGGCTAGCGAATCTGCCAGTTTGCATTTCCCGCAGCAAAAGGTTCTTCGCTTGACAGCGACAAGGGGCCGTGTTGGGATTTGACGGGGTTTAAAGGGTGAGAGGTTTACACGTCTTGTTTTACGTCTACTCATAAATCCTCCAACTCTTTTGTGATTCCTTAATAAGCTTGTTGCCCCTAGAAGGCAGCGTGATAGCCTGCTAATATAAGCCTTGATAAACAACCTTTTTTCTGCATCATTTGACAGTGGGGTACAACCAAAGGGGATGCGGGGGCCGGAATTGATGTGACAGACAATTAAGGCTTTGTCTCACTTTCAAAACAACAATTTTCTAAGGACATGACCCATAACTCCTCTCTAAATCCCAATTTCACTATTGAGGCACTCTCGTATTGCAAGTATGACAGTGTTTGGTCATGGCTGGTGGCACAGATGACTTTGCTTTCTGTCCCCAGTCCGTGTCTGTGACAGAGGGATCAATGTTTATTAGTGTGCGCAGGACAAGAAGGAAGGAATGAGGGGGGCAGAGGAGGCAAGGGAAGGCGTTTATGGGCCCCAGAAGGCCCTAGAACATACTTACAAGATGATTCACAATGGACGCAGCGACAAACGCATGCACACATTTACAGGGTACTAATGTGTCTGCTGGAGCTGGTCTGAGAAGTGATTTGAATGCTAAAGGAAAGAAATATTAGCATCTCAGCCGAACGCAGAGATTGAGAAATGTCACACCAATTATTAACGTGAACGATATTGAAACATTAGCACCACTGATTCTAAATTGACACCGTTATCGCACAGCTATGTGAGAGATTCTCAACAGCCGTATCAAATACGATGACATAACATTCATTCTGACAATGTTAGTCCTCCAAAAATGGCTTCCAATCTGTCTTGCTGTCCCAAATGACAGGCATGTTGACGGCCTGCTTAAACGCTGACAAAACTGACACAGACAGCCACGCACACACATATATTTACACATAATACTGGCTTGCAGCTGATAGAGCCCTGTTTTTCTCAGCAGTATAAAAGAGAGGAAGAAAATAACACAGATCAAAATAAGCCACATCCTCGTCATTAAACATAAAACTATCGACGAGAACCTGATGGTTCAAATTTGCGATCAATTCCTCAGGTTGGTTTCTGGCACGTTTTGAGTTTTTCACATCTTCCATAAGAGCTGTTTCTGACACAATATGTCATTCAATACCTGCTGTAAAGACGCCAGAGAAAGCAAAAGGATGAAAAGAAGGGGTTGATGGGAGCTAAAACCTACCTTTCGCCTGCCGAGCGAGACAGGCATTACCATAAGTCCCGCATCACGGCGGGAGAGAGGCAGAGCGGGAGTTTGATAGGCCGAGACAGCTTGCTTGACAGGTGAGGCTTAAGCCCTTACTGCAAAGGGTGGTGCGCTCTCTACGGGAGGGAAGGCAATGTTTCCTAGCGGGCTAGAATAATAACTATGGGTCTGTGTAGATAGCCACCCACTCATAAAAAAAACACACACACACTTTAATGCGCAAGAGGGCTCACAGAATTTGCCTTTTTTTATAATTAATCACGGTAGTCAAACTTTTTCAAGGACAATGAGTATAATCGAGCACAAACACATCCCTTTAGTGCCGTTGACTTTCTCCTTTGTGCTATTGATTGCTTCTCTTCCTCTAGTCTCCTTCCTCTCATCAATCTATAGAGTAAATAAACGCAAAGCTGAGAGATCGAGAGAGAGAGAACCCGTTTGGTCCTCTCTCTGAGCAGCGCGGTGATTTCAAGGTTGATTGGGAAGAACAAACTATCCGGGAGTACACTTTAGACCTGAACAGCGTTCTCTTCATTTCTCCCACGCACAAGCAAGTGCGCATTGTACGTGCTTTCAAAGTGCTTCCTTTAGGCGCCCAATACTGGTTCCTGCTTTGTTATTTTCTACCTTTGTGGAAATGCCAGCCATTCCATAGAAGAAAACAAGATCTAGGGAAAGATAAATAACTAATTTATCATTCTCTGTCACCTCCAGAACATATACTACATCTAGCTTTTCTTAATAGTCTATTCTGTATCCCCATCTGCAGAAGGTCCATTATTTCTCCCACTGCATTCTCATAACCCTGTGACTCCTCTATGCTATATCTCCTCCTATATATAGTCTATTTTTCTCAGGCGGGCTGGTTGGCTATTTTGTTTACATTTCCCATCAAGAGATGTGGACAGCGGCACAATACAATGTGCTTGAGGTCCCCCTTAGCAGCCTGTTCTGTCAGGAAACAGTGGAGGGCAGAGAAAACTGAATGACAAAATGGATGTGTGTATTTGTGTCACCGGTAGATCAGTGCCACTGGCTGGATTAAGCATGTCGCTAGGGCCGCTCTTAATGTACTGTTAATTCACTGTCACCCTATCTTTCCAGCAGGAACGATGCCTGCGACATGTCTCTCTGCTCCCTCTCCGCTAGCCCGCAGGCATTGTCCAGAGTCAATGTTTCTTGTTCGCCTTGTCTTCAGAGCTTTGAAGAACGACTTGAGATACTACAGGATGGCTTGTGACGCTGCCAGTCTCTATGGTATAAACGGCATAGAAAGTACACCGGTAAGAATTTTCCCTATGGCATTTTCACTATACCGTGCTGACCGGTAGAGCCCTCTCAGAGGCAGAAATGCACTAAACGTTCCTAGTCTGCCAGAAAGAATGATGTACATGCCCTACTACATACGGCCAAAAAGCATAGCATAGCTTGAAACTACAAACTGTTGAGATGGTAGCCGTGTGGAAATTCTTTAAATTGGAAATTCAAAGCAGCCCAAAAGCTACCTGCAAAGTGAAGCTTACTCAGACGAAGAAAGCACTGGCACAGCTTTCACTGGCAAGTGCCTTGAAAAGACCAGAGGAATTTAGTCGAGGCAGCGAAAAGGCAAGGAAAATAACCGAAAATAATTTAATTTATCTCTTTGGATGACCAGCCAATTTCGGTGGTAGAGAATGTAGGCTTTCGCTGGCTTATGGAGCCATGGTATGTCCTACCCTCCCGAGTCCCAACACTACATTTCACATACGGCTATACCAGAACTTTATAACAAGGTTTGTGATCGCCTACGAGTTTGTAGCGGAAGCTTTAATAACGTGACACAGAAGCGTTAAACATTCCAAAAACCCTGTAATGAAACTCGTAGCAAAAGAGCACGATGAAAACATATGTAATAAACAATCACGCAGATCCTTCTTGCTTCTGGACACATTACTGCTTCTCAAAGCTCTGAACAGGAAGTAGCTAGTATCTAGAGGTTATACTTCATAATAAAATATCAGCTCATTAAATAATATACCAACATATAATTACAATTACGTCATTTAGCAGACGCTTTTATCCAAAGCGACTTACAATTACATGGTGCTATTACATGGAGCAGGTAGGGGTTAGGCATCTTGCTTAAGGATGCTTACAGGTAGGCCAGCTCTGAGTCTCGAACCCACGACCTTCTGGCTGGGAGTCTAACACCTAGACCACTAGACTATCCTGCCCCCATATATATATTTATTAATAAATCGGATCGGAACTTGAGAAAATGTTTTACATTTTTTCTATTGGTTATTGCTGTTTTTAACAATAAATGTTCTTAAGAGAAACTAATATACCGTGATATATATACCGTTACCGTCTGTGATTAAAATTATACAGTGATTTAAATTTGTGGCCATACCGCGCAGCCCTAGTGTTTTGTAACAAACACTCAACAGACTTGTTGATTGTGAGAGCCAGGCAGCTTACAGCTACCGATAATCTGCTGCTATTCTTAGCTAAATAACAAGGGTATATTATGTACTGCACTCATTCAAGGGAGCAGGGAGGACTATTTGTAATGATCAAAATTGCTTTGATGTTCTCTAGCGTTCGCACAGACACACACACACGCACATTCAGCAAAGAACACTACTCTCATCTGTTGAGCCACTTGACTCAATGCTCCACTATGACACAATCTTCACCAGTATGTATTTCACTGTGCTATCTGGCCATACACAAGCCAGGCGTTTCTCTGAGTCTGCCTGCTCCGTAGTGAAGGAGGCACAGAGGGACATATCAGTTACACCCCGACCCGGTTAAGGATTCACAAGCTGGGACTGGGGGGCGGGTCGGCGGTGGAGACAAGGGCAGGGCGGTTGGAAAAGGTAACCCTGGGTCGATCGCTGAGGTCGAGGCAGTGCGTGTGTGCCACTTGATATCTTTTGGTGACAAACACACAGCACCAAAAAAAGGCCGACATGTTCTACAGCCGATTCTTCGTCTTTAACATAGATATATGAACCTTGAAGGTGATCCTAAAAAGGCAATCCCACAATCTGGCCAATGTGTCTCATCACTGATGGGACAACTAGGGAGATGCTAGTTTGAGATAACTTACATATTAAAGCTGTTTAGTATTAGTATTTAGCTATGTTACTTTGAAAACACGCATGCATGCACACACACACACACACACACACACACACACCAACCTCCGTCCAATCTCTCCGTCTGCCCTGGTGATGGTAAAAACCTCACCTAGACACCTGGAATTGCCTAAAGTGGCAAATAACTGGCATTCTGGTTATTGTCTCTTGCCCACTTCTTGTTTGGGTCGCCTGACACTAATTCTTCGGCAAAATGTGTGCGTCTGTGTCTGCGTGCATGCCTGTGTGTGTAGAGGAGGCAAGCTGATTCTATCAGGCTAAGTGTGACAGGCAATCTGTAGCCAGCCGCTTCCTAAGACTGCAGTGACATCCAGGGTATTAGTAGGTTGGGACACACACAGACACAAACACACAAACACACACACACAGACGAAAGATCTTTCCTTAAACTAGTAAAACATACAGTATCAGTGGTATACAACAGTCTAAAGTAAAGTAAATATACTGTAAAACAATTTATAGCCCAGGCTTTTGTTTGCTTCAATCACTAAACTCAAACTACCTATACTTGGGACAGGCCTTTAATTCCTTCAATAATGCCTTCAATACCTCAACGATTCAATTGTGGAGAATCTAACCGATCTAACGATGTTTAGCATGTCATTATTGACAAAAGTTTAACCATTTATATTTGTATGTGTCAGAGTGGGACAGAGCTTTTTCAGTAAGTTCTTTTATACACTTTAACCTTGCATGTTCTTCTTAGTTTGGGTTGTTTTACTGTTCTCTATCTGTTCTGTGTCCTCTCCCTGTTGTCCCTCAAACACTTAAGAGGGCCAATGTCTCGTGTCGGCTTTATATTGCCTTTTTTGGGTTTGTTTTGCAGTCTTAGTCTTATATATTGTGGTTTTATGGAGTGTTTAATTGCATGGTTTTATGGTTTGCTGTGGACATTGCATGTTGTTTTGGGACTGGATCAAGTGATAGGAAACAGCTGTGTACTAACTGGACCGCACCTCTTACAGCTCAGGATTGGCCGACACGAGACATTGGCCCTCTTAAGTGTTTGATGAGGGACAACAGGGAGAGGACACAGAACAGATAGAGAACAGAGACTAGGGGGGACACGGGGGTGACGGAGGGGGGACAGCTACCCACGGTACGGGAGGATACACTGTGCCAGAAGTCTGCCGGTGGAAGACGAGCGATGGAGAGGAAACACGACCCGAGACGAAGAACCGGGACGGATAGCTGTGCATGAGCCGGGTGTGAGGCGGGACCAAGGAGACTTGATGCAACGCCTAATACAAGCTAAGTAAAGGGACGTGACCAAGCTAAACTGAACCTGTGTGTTGTGACTGAGCCTCCGGTTGGTGTGTGCCCGTGACTGAGGGTGCTTGTTTCTCTTCCCCAGTCTGAGGGAGGGAAGGCCAAAAGGATCGTGAGAGACGAAAACCGGATGACGGTCACCCGCACACCGAAGCAACACTTTTACTCCCATTAAGGGAAGTGGACTGTGGCATCGCCATCAAAAGCCTGTCAATATCTGTGTTTTAACTCCTATTTCCTCGAGACTAGTTTGTGCATGTTAGCTAATTATTTTAGTTTTTTTAGTATTTATCGTTCATAAAAGTGGCTGTTTTTTGTTTATTTTTACTGATGAGCATTGCTACAGTATACTGCTGCAGTAAACAGTATATTTGTTCTGTCTTATTGTTACCAATAAATTATTCAAAGTTTCCCTCTGGCAATTACGGTTTCAGTGGAATCACTTTTGTGGCTGGTACTAGAACCTCACACTTTTGTGACATATGCGTGATCTAAGCAGCTTTGAACTAGCCCAATTGGCCGACTCAGTGGGCTTTAAGAGATTTTATACATTAAAAAAACTTCTTTGGATTTATGAAAAAACAATAGACAAGACGTTTAATTGAGACCTGCATTTATTTGTCAAAATGTGTAGCCACACCCCAGTAAAAGGGACTCAGCGTTTAATTAGGGCTCGGCTTTAAATTTAAAGTTTTACGGTACATAATGCTAGCGCTGGTAACCTTGCTTGCATTGCTCTTTACTCATTCCTATGGTGACTTCTTGGATCTTGAGGTTTGATCCAACATTAAGTAACTTTGGTATTCACTTTCAAAAGATATAAAAAGGAGAATAAGAAAAGCAGTGGGCACACATTTGAAACCGCTAGACTCGACAAATGCATTAGGCGCGCGTGTGTGTGTGTAACTTTGCCTCTGACCTCTGGGATGTGACCCACACCACATCAGTGGGTCTGCTAATGCACTCTGTACCCAGGAGACCACATAAACACACACACACACACAAACACACACACACACACACTCTTGTTTGCTTCCTTTCACTCACGACCCTTCCTTCAGTTTGTACCCATCATGAATACATGTTTTCCATCTTCCTACAGGAACTCTTCCTCTCAACGTCTCTTGTCCATCAGCCATCACACGTCGCTCTCCCTCTCTCTCACACTCTGTTTCTCTCTCTCTCTCCCGCCAGGCAGTGACGTGTTTGGTTCCACTGTTATTTTGCTGTCACACCCCTGCTGCTCCCACTGCCCTCGCCATTTCCCCTCACTGCTGGCAGGGATGGAGGCGCTAAATGTACCCAGTCACACACACACACACACACACACACACACACACACACACACACACACACACACACACACACACACACACACACACACAGTTGCCGACCCGCGCGCCACCTCGGGGCCAGCACTGGCACAAGAAACCGATTTTCAATTTACAGTGGAGTGGGAAATCTACCTGGCCCCCAGGGTCTCCAAGCACTATCTCACACTCCAATCTAAAGGGACAAGGGCTTGACAGCACCTGGTGTGTGTGTGGTGTGTGTGTGTGGTGTGTGTGTGTCTGAGAGAGAGAGAAGGATACAAGGCAGACAGACAAGAAAAGAGGAACACGATGGAGGGAGAGAGAGAGAGAGAGAGAACGAGACAGCTAAAGTACGAGAGAGTGAGTGTGCAGCTAATTGGTTTAACTCTCCAGATCTCATTCGCCGGTCTGCCGCCATCCCATCCCCTATCAATCTCCGCCGCATCAAAGTTTGGAGCGGCTGCCCACCGCCGGCCCTGGCCCTGTCCTCTCTGTACTCTCAGCGGGCTCAGGTTTCAGGGGGCGGGTAAATGATGCCAGTGGTTTGGTATGGGGAGGGGAGGGGGCGCTATCTGAGGCTGGGCAGGCTAGAAGACCCCCTGTATGCTGCAGGGTTAGCTGGGCATGGGCCCAGGCGTCGGGGAGGGTGGGACACAAGCCCTTGTCTCGCTGGCGAACATGTAAGAGGTTTACTGTGGTGGCTGTCAGATTTTCAAGAAGAGGGGCAATCGGGCGCTATATACACAGTGGGACAGAATGTCAGTTTATCCCTTTAAAATTATGTTTTATAATTATTATTCATTATTATTATACTATTTAATTAGTTTTAACTTCACTAAAATGTGTGTACATTATTTCAGTGGTATCTATGTTTGTTTATGAAGTATTTGTTATTACCTTGAGGCAGTGGTTTAGGAAATATTCCCTCTACAGGTCAGAACGTTATAGAGGTTTACTGTATCAGTGGTCTGCTGGTGATTTATGATATATGATGATATAGCGAGAGGGAGCGGGCAGGTATCTGCTAAGCAGTACTTACATGTTGTGCAGCACACACCACCCGCAGTGAGGATCTCCTGATCCCAGACACTCGCTGCAGGAAGAATACTGGCCACAGGCCTCAACCGGCACCCTGGAGAGCTGCAGACAGAGAGAACACACAATCGTGAGACGCATGCATGGACGAGGCCTTGAGCAAGGGCACATAACATGACATTTTCGTGGCACTCGCACCACTACAGAAGTTGAATACAAAGCATTGAAAAACCTAAAACTGAACTCAATGAATGTATGTGTTTTGACAGTTTAAATGGACCCTCATTGGCTGGGAACCACATTCTAAATACTTGGACAAATAAATAAAATCAATCAATAAATGGATCACTGGACACTAAAGCACCAAAGGTGCACACACCAAGTCCGACACCAACTCACAGACATACATATATAATATACTATATAGATATATACCAATGGAAGACTAAAAAGATGGTTTTATGGTGCTTAGGGAAAGGGAAATAAATAACAAATGATGCCGAGGTACAATATAGCAGTGTAATTATTATGTGTTCAAGAGCTGGAATATTTGACTGAAATAGGTAGGCCATGGGAGGAATAACTGTCAGTGTATGCAGGGAAAAGAAAGAAAGAGAGAGAATCTAATAGAATTTAGGAAAGCAGAACCTGTCCTTACGCCGAGAATACACAGTTCTACCGGGACCATTATCCTTCCACAATCACTCATCAACTCACAGAACCCTCTGCCACCAAGAGCTTAGACTGAATTTCTATCCGATATATACCAGTACTGTATTACAAGCAATACAATATTTCTGAATTAGATGAAATGAAGACGTTAAGTTGTAAAACTAGCAGGATGTTAGTCATGTTTTCTTTTCCCCCTCACTTGGATAATACCTTGGATATATGCTAGGATATAGTTTATGAAATAATGCCCCTGGCTGGCAATATTTGGTGCAATGTCCCGCTACAACACAATCGCAGAGCATACCTTTAAAGTGCACTATTAACTGACAAAGCCAGGCAAGTTCTATAAAAGAGTTATTTCACATGGGCTTAGAATCCCACGTGAGCAATATATATGTGTTACACATAGAAATTACACATAGAAATTACACATTTGACAGCACATATATACACTGTGGTCAGTGACCTTTTCAAAAGTACACGTTGAACAAATAAAATCTCTATGTAAAGTTCATACACGGTGCGTTTTTGAAGTATAGCTTCATTGATTTTCATGAAAAATGTAATACGGGCTGCTTGACAGCTTCCATCTCTCTTCATTGGCACCATATGGCAACTTCAGCGCTCAGGACGCCCGCCTATCTGCGATGATATATGGCTCTGCCAACTCAGGCTGGCATTGACTGGCACTGATTGGCACGCGTCCGGGAGTAAGGGAGCGCGAGGGGCAAGGCCGAGAAAAACCTCGGCCCCCCCACCCCTTCTCTCATTGCTATGGAAACAGCATGAGGCGATAGTTGGTGTCGCTGGCACTTTTGATTAATGAGTCGTCATTGGCGGATGACCGCTGTCACTCACGTTGGCTGCCGATGACAGCTGAGAGAAGTGGGGGGAGACGACATCATCAATGTGAGACCGAGATCGGTTTGAGATGAGGGGAAAGCTGTTTGTGTGTGTGTGTGTGTGTGTGTTTGTGTGTGGCTGTAGACTCACACATTTGATTAAACCAAGAGTAAACAAGTCTTCTCCCTGCCTCCACTCTCAACCCTTATATCTCAGCTTAAGGCTTTTACACCTTGGGGAGGTATGAGAACATTTGTATTTGGAAAATATGCATTGCACTGTAAGGGGTCGGGCGGGGGGGCGGGGGGGTGGGGGGGTACCCAGGATTTCTGTTGTAAAAGAATTATGCTATTACTGTTGGTTTCCTTCATCCACAGGTTGCAGGGTGTTTTTGCTCAGTTTTCGGATTAAAAATTCAATATTATTCGGTTATTGGAGTATGACTTTTGTTTGGGGCTCAAGCTGTCTCAGGCCTCATATCAGAGGAATCAGAATCAGAAAAAGCTTTATTGCCAAGTACGTTTTCTACGCATACAAGGAATATGTCTTGGTGTTGTTGGTGCATGTCAAACACCCTCCAAATACAAGAAAGGCAAGACATCAAGTACTAAAAACACAAACAATACAATAGCAGCATTAGACAATAAGCATGCAAGGCGTAGCATAGTGGATATTAGTGACACTTTCGAGCCTACCTGTGAGTATCCTGTAAGTATCCTATCCATGTAATAGCAGCATGTCATTTGGATAAAAGCATCTGCTAGGTACTGTGGCAGTAACATTTAAAGACACTATAGAGCCAGGTCACTCTCAAAGCAGAGATTACAGAGGAATCTTGCTATTTGTGTCAAGGATCTAGCCGGCCATTATTTTCCATTTGGCCCAATTCTCTGAACCTCTGTGCAGACCCGATGCCCACACACCCAAGGATCGTTTGTGCTGAATAGTGTGAGAAGGATGGGAACACTCCTATCTAAATGTGGGGCACGGGTAAATGTAACAACATATCTGTCTGGCGGAATCTCCAAACCACAAGCTGGCACTGACGACACTATCGCGGTTGCACACACACATGACTATCACATGGCACATCTCTGCATAGCGCACACCCCTCTCCCTCTCCCTCTCCCTCTCTCTCTCCGTATCTGCCTGGGAATCGGGCTCTGGCAAGGACTCACATTCAGCGATCAGACCCGCCGCCGTGCGCACTGCGACAGGCGCGTTTGCAAAGTGCACGCGTGGGCAGGCGCGCTACACGCCGCCACCGCAAGATTTGGGTTTGATTTATTTATTTATTTTAGATATGAAAACATTGACACACTGGCAGAGACGCGGAGAGGGTCGGATTTAGCCCTGTAACACCCTTGCTCTCTCGCTCGCTCGATTGCCTCACTCGCCGTTCTATAAATAGGGGTCTGTGGCTCAGACACGCACTAGTGCGCGTACGTACACACACACACACACACACACACACACACACACACACACACACACACACACACACACACACACACACGGCTGGATGAATAGGAGGGGGTGTATCTCCCTTGTCAAAGTCAAGAGGAATCTTCAATGGCTGCAACTGATTAGAAATAAAAGGCCGTGCGTGCAAGAGTGTGTGTGTGTGTGTGTGTTTGGAGAAAAATGGGCTGGAGGGTGGCGACATATTTGCATAAGGAAGATAACGGGAATGAGTTTGAGATGCAATCGGAGGAAAAAAGCCGCGCGTGCGCGCACGCGGTCGAGTCCAACACCGATCTTTGCATTGCACCGGGCGTGACAGTTCCCATCTAGCCCCGATGCTCGCCGCTCCCCCCCCCCCCTAACCTATCAGAAACTGGAGAGAGAGGACCTTGCGTCAGCCTATGTCAAATCCTTATCATGAAGGTATATGAAGCTGCAGTCTCCCGGTCCATGTGTGCGAGCGTGTTTAGGTAATCCCCAGCAATGGAAGCTAATAAGCCAGACGGTGGCTGTAGCAAACAATGTCCCCCGAAACATTTGATAATTGAACACTTTGCTGCTGTGCACTCTCTCACGCATTTTATCCGTTTAGTCGCCCTGTGAGGTTTTAGGACCATTCTCTACTATTTGGTCTCCATCTCTCCCTTTCTCATACACATGCGCGCACGGGCGCGCACACACTTTCGGACCCTTTTATCAGCCAAAATGGAGGGATTTGGCGGCTAAGCGGAGTGCCGCAGCTCTTGCTCCCCCCCCCCACAATCTCGATATGGCATTCATTTCACGCTCTCTTCCTCGTGGGTATTGACCGCGCGGACCGCCATCACGGCTGATGGCCTCTTCTCCACAGCCGGCCCTATCATATCGCCCGGGGATACATACAAACGGCGGGGCGCCTGGCGTACATAATTCCCCTCCTGTTTCAGGTGAGCAATTGACAGCTATTACACGCTGAAAACACATACACATACACACACACTAGAGAGAGCCAGGAAGTGCTTCTGGCCTGAATATAATCATGCTTTTAAAAAGGCAGAGATGACAGAGTCACTCAATGCAATAATGTCTGGGGGGAGAGAGAGAGAGATGAAAAGGTGGACAATCGCCTACTCCGGAGAGCTCAAATAGTATCAATCCCCCTCTGTGGGGGAGGGGGGTTGTGTGTGAGAAAGACAGCGAGGCCGAGTGTTTAGTATGAGAGTTATTATTTACTCACTCTCACTCTCTCTCTCTCTCTCTCTCTCTCTCCCAACATGTTTCATGCTAGGGGCCCTCCAGTCAACCTGCGAGGGGGAGATTGATCATTTATTAAACCTGTGGAGACTTATATTATGAAATAATCTCTCTCTCTCTCTGTCTCCTTCTCCCTACCCCTAATTACACAAGAATTCCACCTGTAGCCGGCCCCTCCTGAGAGGCGGGAACATTTCGGCCCAATTTTCTCTTTCCCCCACCCCAGCTCAGAAATTCAGTTTATCCTCCTCAGGTTTGAGGGGGTTCATTAGCTGGGCATGAGCGTTGGCAGTGCATCATTAGAACCAATGTCTTTGGCTGAGCGCGCTGGGTGGAGATCAGAGATTGCTCTACAGTATATCCCCCAGTTATGTAGCCTGGTAGGATTTGTTCAGGCCCAGTGTGATAGAGGCAGCGTTCCATATCCATTTGTCACTACGCCGGTCTGAGCGTTATTTTGGCTGACGCGTGTGTAGTGTTGTAGCTATGGAAACAGTACTGAATATTTTCACCCCATCTTGTGACCCTACGGCCCTCTAGCCTGTCACCTGGCACCTTCACTAACCACCTTTTGTTCTCAAATCATATTTACTCATGCTTCCTCTGCGTCTACACCCCTCTGGCTCCCTCCTTTATGGCTGGGTAGAGAAGGGACAGACGTGGCTGTCAAGTCGACTGAGAGACACATTGATGAGCCGCCGCCTCGTCGCGGCTGCCAGTAAATCAGTCAGCCGGCCAGCTCTCCCGCACAACCCCCCCCCCCACCCCCCCCCACCCCACCCCACCCCACT
>JAODLI010071142.1:0-14175 GCA_027575585.1 Percopsis omiscomaycus
GAGACGTGTTAGTGACAGACGCTAGAGCCCATTGGGTTTTAGCCTCCCTTACTAACACGTCCGCCTCCCACGCCGGGAGTCCGGTGCGGGACTGGACCGGTTACACTTGCACTATGTTGGTCGTTATTACTTGGAGATAATTTTTTGGCATAATGAATGTTAAATGGATGTTGTCTGTGTTTGTGTGTGTTCTTACAGAGTGTCCAATGATAGCGTGAGCCATCTCGTGTCCCAAGATGAAGGTGAGCTGGTGAACGTCTGTCACAGCATCCAGCATGCCTGTGAACATGAACACCGTCCCATTCTACATAGAGAAGGAGACAAAACAAACAAAATCACATAATATCAACTGTATTTTCTGGTAGCCTGGTTTTCAGTATTTTCTAAAAATTCTGATACACACATACTGTACAACCCGTTTGCGTCCAAGAAACCAAAACTATGAAAGTGGACAACTCGATCTCTCAGTGGGAACATCCCCATACAGAAAAGAGAGGTAAAGTACTGACAGGCAGGATGAAGGCGTTAACAACAGGGCTCTGAACGACGTGCACGGTCCAGGGGACAGTGGACACCTCTGGGATGTCCTTGTTCCTTTGGGCCAGGTGCTGCATCACCCTTTCCACCACCTTGTGCCGGGGGTCGTGTTCGGGGACCAGAAGGTCCGCAAATTCCTCCAGGTACTAAAACACACAGGTTTGTTTTTATGATGTTAAAGCAACAATCTCACACTTTTTCACATATACGTGATGATACACAAGTGCCTAATGCATCCCTACTCATTCTCCTCTCTCCCCTATGTTTCTCACCCCTTCTGCGGTCAAGGCGGCCAGCTCCATGTAGTTCTCCCTACTGAACATCAGGAGGCGTGTCCGTCCAGTCACTGGTGATTCATCCAATTGGGACAGTAAAAAGAGAGCTATGATCACCGTAGCAACAGCGGCCACTGCTGTAAGCTGCCATCGGCGCCTCCAGGCTGCCTCTCGCAATAGTTGCCGGCGGTTTGGCGGCAGTGCTGCCCACCACTTCCTAATGCTCCTAAACACAGAGGAAGTGTCACCCTTTACACAACGCCATGTATAACAGGCTTGTTTTGGCTCATGCTTGGAGGGCCGGGTGTATACAACCCATCACTAGCTGATTCTACTGTCCACAAGACTGACACAGTGGATCATCCAGTAATGACTGGTTGGAATGAAAATCTAAATCACGCCCGGCTCTCCCTGTCATATCATTGGACAAGACTGCAGCACACAGTAAGCCTACATATATAAAATGTTAAAGTTTAGATAAGGGGAAAATCAATGGGTGTATGAATCTATATCAAGCTCTTTCCTAAAATTATGTATGTGTGTGTCATACCTCCCAAGTATTATAGCAATGACCTTCTGCAGTGGTTTGAGCACCAGCCATATGAGAGGTGCAGGCAAAGCCCTCAATGGACCAGAAGTATGAAATTGGTGTCCACGCTGTTGCGCGGCAAGAGAATATTCAAGTGGTAAAATTAATTTGGACCTATATAAAGAGAAACAAACAGTCCTGGCATTCTCGTGAGATAAATGGCATCTCCCACGTGGTGTGATTCTGTAATTTAGCTGAAAAGTGTCCGTAGGTCTTTGGCATCTGTTCTGTGAGATGGCTCCTGAAGAAACAAATGGTCTCTTCAAAACGTGTCCGCCGTCTTTATATACCTGGAAGCTTCGTGTCACTTGTTCAGACAGGGGGCATAAGCGAATGCCCCTGACTATATTCACACAAAGTAATGACATAGTCCGTGTTGGTAACAACGCTCGACTTGTGTTGTTGAGATTAAATTCCTTTCTTACAGTAGCCTACCGGTAGTTGGTAATCTTCTTGGACAACAGTTTAAAAATGTAGCTCCTCCTACGTTTTTCGTAGTTTACTTGCTAAACGCCAAGGATTTGCAACATTTCCCAAAATTATAGATGTTACAGTGTGACCACGAAAGTTAACCTAGCATGTTTCAGTAGCCATTGATTGTTGTCCTTGTTCACACAAATACCACTCCAAGAAACGACACTGACATAATGGTTCCGTTAACGCACGCGGAACTGGTCTCATCCCACAAAATAGTAAAACCACCTCACGGACATAAATGATTGTAACACAATTTTATAGATTTTAAGCATACATCTATGATATTGAGCTGATCGATTTTGAGTTTAGCTATTGATGTATTAGATTGTCGTCGTTTGCATTTTAGGTATACACGAACGCACGAATAATGTAAAACAAGTGATTTTTTTTTGTACATGCTGGGACCCCTCTGAATCAAATGTAAAATAAATAAAGTATGGTATGACCGTGGACAACTTTGGACATCTAATCAATGAATCGTACAATATTGTCTACAATATAATCTATACCATACATAAAGACTACAGAGGAAAAAAAAAATGTATTTAATTTTTTTTACTAATAACCAAACGGGTAAGAGGAAATATAAAAAGTTAAATCTCTACATTACTACATTATGTCTCCGTGGTTTACAAGTGGATACAGTAATAATTACATTTATGTATTTAACATTTCTGTTATTCTGGGGATACAATGAGCATATGACTTGCTTTTGTGTGAATAAATGTGAACTACATGCACAAGTAATACTGCAACAAAAACAGTTTAAAAAACAAATGTACAAATAGAGTGTCCATATCCAAGTGGTGTCACAGCAAATAATCATGTCCAGTTAATAACACAGAGCCTAGATGCAATACTGGACTGCTGTCTGACTCCGAGTTAGTCATCTGTGAGGTGGGCTCTATGTTCCAGTCTGTGGCCATGCTAGTCCCCATTTCAGGGTCCTCTTGGTTGTTAATTGGCTCATCTGAGGTAAAGTCATCCATGATGGCTGATGTGGACGGAATATGTAGAGCTTCTCTCTCGACCTGGTCAGCTGGCTGCCTGGCAATGAAGTCAGACTGGAAGAGAGTGTGGATTTGGGTGAGGAAGGGGTCTCCCTCATCCTCCGGCAGGGGCTCCAGGTACCTGGCCAAAGACGACAACATCTACAGGAAGATGACGTGAGAGGGATTTAGGTGAAACAGGAGAGTGACAATAACACGCAGGAAGCAGAGCACAGTGAAGGCATTAACCACTAGGAGGTGAAGATTGCCAGACTGGACCTACCTTTTCCAGACAGGTGAGATGGGAGTCCCTTCGGAAAAACCTGTCCATCTGCACACTCCTGACCCAATCAAGGAAAGATACTATATTATTTACTCTAAATCAAGGGGCTTTAAATAGATACCATGAACCACACCAAAAGATACAATCTTTGATCTAGAGGTGTCCGCTACTAGTGTTACAATTCTTTTCAGTGCACAGCTATATTACAATGAAAACTCAGATCATAAACAGTCACTTTCTCACCCATGTGTTTGGGAATATTTTCTGATGATCCACTGGGACCTCCTCATCAGCTGTTCCCAGTCTGGAATATCTTGGGAGGACAAGAAGTCGAACCTGTAGGGTAGCTCTAAAAAACAAACAGACTTTGGTGTATGAATATCACTTTTTGCTCCATGTGGCAATTTGATTTCAAAATCTTGAGTCATATTTAGGGGTCAAAGCAGCGAAACTGCTGGAATCCTATTGTTTTTGTAAGGATTATTATTATTCATAATGTTTCCACTGTCTAAAAGTAGTTAGGGAGCTAAGTCCCACAAGCACCAAACTTGGTAGGTTGGTTTAAAGCCTGGCAATGAACTCAGAGTTATAATTACCTCGTCAGGACTCTAGGGGGCACTACAATAAGCACATTTACGTTTCAATTCATATCTCAGGCTCTGTATGGAATTATTGAAAAATTGTTCCTCGGAATGTTCGGAATCAAAGACCCAGCCACGCCCATTTCCAAAAAGTCAAATTAATAAATTTTTTCCTAGTTCATGCAATTCTCACGAAATTAGGTACACATCTACAGACGAAGCCGAACAAATTGGCTTTTTCTGATTATTAATTTGTTGCTCGAATTCGAAGATACGCATTAATGAATTTTCAGGGCGTGGACAATTATGATTCTATTGCCTATATCTTAAAAAGGTACAATCTTATCCAAACTTGGTATACACAGTCAGCACAACAGCGCAACCTTCCTTGGTCGTACACCAAATTCCAAACACCAAATACTGCTTGGACCCCGTTAATCGTCACTTACAGAAATATTTATATACTGTGTTTATTAAACATACTATGTGGGGCCGAGGGCTCCTGGTTCTCTCTCACTAGAAGGCAGGTGGTCTGGGAATGTGGGGAGGGATTTGCTGGGTCGTAGGGGCTCACTATTATCCCAAGAAAAGGAGCTCCGCCTCGTGAGAAGTAACTCTAGAACAGCCAAGAAAGACCTTCACAATAAAAGAATACAGTACATACTCTCACCCTTATAAGGTTTCATGGAAAGAGAGGCACAGAGGATAATCTTTTGTTATTTACTATCCAGTGTCGTTTTAAAGAACACCATCTTGTAACGACTAGTGAAAACTGAAAGCAAAATGTTTAGAGGAAATTACATTTATTCCAAATTGATCAAATGTAGCTGAACCTGAACTAAACCATGTGGACAAACACACACTTTTATCCAAAGCAACTTACAATAGTACATTTGTCAGTAGCTGAATAGGTCATACACCAGTTATTGTATAAGCAAACAACATTCTGCAAACAGAATAATGACAGCAGCATGTCACCAAGGCCAATTTAGTTATACATTTTGCAACATACAGTACATAACATATCGTTCAATCCTCAAAGCTTAAAGAAGTGCTACATTTTCTAAGAGGTGATCTATGAAGGAAAGAGGGATTTCTTTTTTGTTTTTTTTTACACATTACAGTGAGTCCAGCTGCAAGGAAAGCCATTTTACCTGGAACTGGTCCTGTGTGTGTATGTCTCGTAGGGAAGGGTTGGGCTGGAAGGTTGGATGCGAGTGGTACCAGCCCACCACACCGAAGCCCAGGGCCGACAGAGTCTCACAGGCCTGGGTCTGAGAAACCGGGTCCATCTCACACTGCAGGCCTGTGCTCACACTGTTGCACGGCTCTGCTGCACAGACCTACATTGAAGCGCAATCAAACATTTTATTTTATTTATTAATCGTTTCCTTTTTGCTTCCTCTGTACAGCACTTCAGGTCAGTGCAAGCCACTTTTAATGTGCTTTATAAATGCACCTAATTACCAAAATAAAAAGCCTTAATCACATCGATTAAAGGGTTATCCACCTGGGCTGGTCTTACCTTTAGAACTCTGTCCGTTTCACTGAACATGCCTCCCAACAGTCCAATCACCTCACCCCTAGACACATGGGCATGCTAGGGACCAAAACACACGCAGGGGGATTAAAAAAAAAAAACACTTTATCTGATATGTGACATAATTGAGACTCTACGCCTACCTAAGATTGTACAGCCCATACATGCCGGTACAAAGACAAAAACCTATTGCATGATATAGCTCTTGTGACAAATGAGAAGCGAAACAAAAAGGGATTTAAAGCTACTCTGACGCATAGGTGCAGTAGAAAATGTGCTAAATATACCATGTCCATGATGAGGAGAGCCTCTGCACACACTATAACCTGGAATGGTTCCTAAAGGTCAAATAAAACGCAAATAAAAACGGTTAGAACAACATTTTCTTTTTATTGAATTTATTGGCAAAATACATTTGTGCTATATAGGCCTTTCAAGTGTGTTTGAAGTTTGACCCATTTTATTATGGAGAACATATTGGTGAATAAATGTGATGACACCGGATAAACGGGCACTCACCTTAACGCCTTCTCCAAAAGACCTACATGGAATCAACTGGAAGGGATCAAAAGATCTAGGAAGGGAAAGACCATACAGAAACAACAGACGAAAGATTTACCACTTTCTCTGTCAAAACACACCAATAGGTCCTTACTATAGCTACTCATTGGACACAGTCATAGATTTAGTATTCATTTATAAATCTCACCCTTTGTGTTTGGAGGTTTTGCAGGGTTTCGACTGTTTCTTCATCTCCTCCCTCCGCAGAGCTAACTCCTCAGCACTCAGATGCTGAAGACCCCACAAGAGAGAAGCGGTGAGTAACGCGAGCAATGCACGCGAGCAATGCACGCGACCCCCAGCGACCTTACAGTAAACCTGGCGGTTTTACATACCTCATACGTCTGTCCCTCCAAGTCCTTAGCGTCGCGCCAGTTTCCCCAGATGTCCCGCACGCGCCGCTTCCTGGTGCGCTGCAACACCCAACCAATACCGCAATCAGAGGAAGGTCGAGTACAAAGGGGATATAGACGTCAGCGGTTCAGAGGTTAGCGGATACCCACCATGCTCTGTAGCCTCTGAGCTAGCTGGTAAGCTTCATGGGCATCTTTTCCCTCTTTATGCTTGGAGCGGTCCATCACTCTGGGACGATTATACACGGCTTGCTCTGCACAGGCAGGAATAGAATACAAATCTCAATGGCAACAAGCTGTAGAGACGCAAATACTACTACTAATAATGGAATATGTGCTCCGAGGCTCAGCAGTGTTACCGCAGTTGAAGTTGATGGCTCCTATGAGCTCCAGGTAGGTGTGCACTCTGCCAATGCAGTTGACATCTCCGCAGTTCTTGAGGCCAGGGCGCACCGACGTCTTGTTCAGGTACCTTGGCTTGCTCTTCAGCCTGTTGGAACGAGCAATACACACACATTAGGATTTCAGAGGTGAGTGGTTGAGAAGTGTGTGTGTGTCTCAATGTTTACCATTGATCCAGAATGTAGTTTCTTATTTTGAGATATCTCTCAGGGGTTTTAGAGGGACGACCCTCGAAGAACTCTGGGATGGCTTGCTTCTCCTCCTCAGTAACAGTCTCCACGTCCATCTCTATTTCTTGTTCAGGAGCCTTGAGCTCTTCCTCCTCCTCCTCCTCATCATCATCCTCCTCCTCCTCTTCTTCGACCTGGTCATCTTCAGTACCGTTACTTGGGCTCTGGTTGGCCAGGCCGGTATCTAATGAGGAAAAGATAACACCTTTACTACTATAGTAGAATTTAGAAAGGAGGAAAGGAAAGTATTCGATATCACTGCATATCAAGTGGTGTGGGTTACCTAATGTGTCTATGCAGGCCTCCTCCATTTTCCATCTGTCCTCTATAGTCTCAGGCTGGGTGCTTTGTTTCTGATCAGTCATGTCTTTTGACAGTGTCCCTTGTCCTTCCTGAGAGTTATTTTCAAGGAGTAATATCTTATTGACACCAGACTCCTCCTGACAAGGGAGGGTGGACAGAGTTTGCGGCATGACTAAACTGGGAGTATTGTTGCTAACATCATGAGTGTGCTCAGCCTGAGGCAGGCCAGTCTCTTTGTGGATGTGCTCGGCTCGTGCGTTCTCCTCATGGCGGGGACCGCCTGTCTCAAAAACCTGTGCTCCTCCACCAGATGCAGTTTTGAGCTCAGGCTGCGGTTTATCTCCTGCCTCTTCATCACTCAGGTCATCTGTGATGTCCACTTCCTCATCCTCATCATCAGAAAGCTTCTCTATACGCACAGCGTTGGCCATAACAGATGTGGAGCTGGAGCTGGAGCAGGATTGAGAAGCATGTTCCTGCATCACTGGGCCTGCAGGTGGCGCTGATGTACTGGGAGCTGATTTACCCTGCAGCGAAACGAGAAAAGAGAAACTTTATTCTGGCCTTAAAAATTCCCCCTCTTTGTTTAGAGCCTATTCATATACTAAGATATATATACACACACACACACACAGATTGTGATGTGTAAAGTATAGCCTACTTGGACCTATAAACAATAGACAGGTAGATGCATCTTAATGAAGATATAAGTCTTACTTTGTGTTTGAAATATTGTCTGGCATAGCCTTTGACCTGAAGAACTGTACGGCTGCCCACTAACTTTGCAATCTTTGTCCACCTTCGCCCGAACTGAGCCTGCAAATGCAGATGCAGTGGTTATCAAGTATTTCTAGACAGTACAGCAAGACAGCAACTCCAGAGTTAAGCAAAGGCTTGTTTATAAAATGTCCCTCCCTCTCAAGTAGGCCATGGGGGAAAACTTACAAGTCCTTCTTCAAAAAGTTCTTTTTCCTGTTGAGACCATCGAGACAAGGGGCCTGAAAGCGAAGATTTGGCAGAAGACCTGCTCAAGAGACAGGAGTGTTTGAGCCAACTGAGTGAAAGAGATACATTTTGCTAAGCAACTGCATAATTAAAATACTCACTTTTTAAGTTTGGGCTTGGTACTGGAATCACTCTGCCACACATTCTTGGGAATTTCTCTGCCAGTTAGATAATATCTATGGGTATGGTTTAGGACCAACAACTGTTAGATGTAATAGTATTACAGTAGTAATAACTATTAATACATATAGGACAATATATTCACGTCAGCCATAGTGCTGTCATATTAGCAGTGAGCGGAAGGATACTGTTCCTCCAACAGCATGTTCTCGATCACCTCTCTGTTCTCTGCACTGATGGAACTGTCCAGCTCCCACTGCTGCAAGAGACGAGGAAGAACGTAAATATAACGCACACGTAACAGTACTAATAATATTTATTTAAATCACTACCACATACTAATATCCCAGTGCTAGTCTTCCATGCCGACTGCAGAAACTCGTCCTGGAGTAGAGCAGCGCTTTCCAGGTCACTAAAATGTAAAAAAAAGGCATACTATTAGCTGCCTTTTTTCATCAGCCTTTTAGAGCCAGCAGCGACTGTGTGCACTACACCTGATGCTGAGGCGACGACACGTACAAATGTTTTGTATTGTATTCATGCTAGCTCGCTTTTGTGAGGCACAGCAACGAAAGTGAAACACAAACTGGGCCTCGAATTCACCACCACTGACGAAAAAGATAACTTTCAAAGTGCACAAGTATTTAAAAAAAAAAGAAAATAAATTGACATTCATACCCGACAGAAGCATCAAACTCATCTCCTTCGATATCAATATCAACTTCCTCCGCCATGTTTGCCAGGACAAAACGTAAACAACAAATAGGGAGAATCAGACACCCTCAAAAACAATGTACATTTAGTACAGCGACACCTACCGGGGGGTAGAGTTTCCGACTTCCAAACTGTGGATAAATCGTTTGCAGCAAACTGGTTTTCAGTTTAGGAAAAATGACTAAGTAGGGATCACATTATTTTAGCAGTATGGCATCATTGCACCAGCGTTTGTTGACAGGAGCAGATTCGCCTCGTTTTTCCCCGTCGCTCTGTGTAATTAAAGTCCAGGCAGATGCAATGCGCCGCCTGTAGGCCTAGAGTAGAGCAGTACTTTTTATTGTTGTGACTAATGATGTAATTAATGAATATTAAATGTGTTAAATGCAGTTTTATGTAGTGATAGTTTGTAACTTAATATTTTCCCCAACTTGTGTCAATGATCAGCAGATACTGTACTGTACATGTACTAAAAATCTCCTTAAAGTGATGTGGCACAATCACCCATCAGCAAGAACACCTGTAAAGGAAAGAAATTAAATAAAACACCACCATGGAAGCTTGCCAACCACTTTTTTTAACTCAACCTAAAGTGCAAAAAAAAAAAAGAGGCATTAAACAGGCTCCATCTTGCAAAGTCAATATATTTGAAAGCTACATCTTGACCTGTATTCAAAAAGCTTTTACAGCATATGATTTGAGATCACAATGTAAAAAACAAACAGCCAAATGAAAGTCAACAAAAAATGGTTTTATTTAGAAATTCACAGTTTCTAATGGCACTACAGATCTTGTAGTTAAACTCAAACCTGCTCAAAAATACTGTGCAGCTCTTCCTCAAAGTATTCACAGATAGAGAGGGAGAGAGAGAAACGGAGAAAGAAAGAAGCGTAGGAGGATAGCTTTTGACATCCAAGGAAGAAAAGAAAAAAGGCATGAGGAGTTATACAAAGTGCACACTGAGCAAACTGACGACAATCTTTTAAATCATGGTTGTGAGTAAGTAGACCCGTTCCAAGTAGTCTCTCATAGCACATAAACATAGTAAACACTTTAATGCATACAACTTTACACACACACTCATACAAACAGTAATTTAAACACATTCCAAAAAAAAAAAGTTCTGGGTGTGTGGAATGGCCATATTCACACGAATATATCTTGTTTCGACCCATTTCCATCCTCACTACGTTCCCTTTATTTCAGAAGATGTTTTCACGTCCCGCTTCACATAACCAGTGAACAGAATACAAGACATGAGCAGTCTCGTGAAAGTGAAAACGAAGATACACAGACTAATCAGCCTCAGGAAAATAAGAATGTGGTCCGAAAGACTAGAGCATTTGTCTGCTGATTGGCGCTAGAGTGGTCAATAAAACAGTTATAAAAATAGATCTCTACAGCAGGGAGGGAAGGACATGGGCATGTAGAGAGTAGAGAGAGGTGAGACAGTGGAGACTGGTCTTTGGAGGTACTACGTTATAACAGGAGTGTATAGTTTAAAATAGCAAGAAAAGAGCATTTCTCTATATCTCACTGTAAGCCAGCATGACCAAGGCCAACGACAGAGGCAGTCAGAAACACAAATGAAGGAAACAAGTGCTCAAATCACAACATATGTGTAATACTCATGTGTCATATAATAAAAACGATCGATATTGCGGCTCAATTATGCCTTTCCCATCTTGACTGTAGCAAAGAAAAGGAAGTCTGTCACCTTACAGTGGTACAATGTAATAAGACAATAACACATCGGAGACCAACTCCTACCATTAAAGCAAAAAGACTAGCAGTCCTCTCATAAGCCTCTGAGGTCTGGTTGGTAATAAAAAAATCACTATTATTGTCTGATGAATAGGGAGATATACAGTATGCAGGCTATACTATGGTTTCAGAGACTTGAATATCCAGCCATTTCATCAAAGAACAATTATAAAAATGCCATTATATAAATACTTCCGTTATTGTAAGGGTGAAAGGCCTTTTATGTTCGCCAAGCGACAGTACCAAAATGTACTTCGTTGCATTGTTCTTACGTAAGATGTATACGCCACAGAGATAGCACTGGGCAGCTGAGAAACCAGGTGCTGTGCTAGACGATACACCTGCAGAATAAAATTTAAATAAATAAATAGTTAAATAAAACTCAGGGAGTCTCAGGGTGTGTGTGTGCGTGTGTGTGTGTGTTTGTGAGTGAGAGAGACGCACACAAGTTGTGTAAACATTCACGTAGACTGCCGAGCTAGTGCCCTTTAACGTAAACTACTATCCATACCGGTTGTGCTAAAAAAAAAAACTCAACTCCGCTGCATTGACCAATCAGCTTTGAGCATCACACTGAACCATGAGGGGACAACCTACGGCTGGACTCACGTCTGCTACACCTAGTATAATCTTTAGTCTTTAACAGGGGTGTGAGAGAATGTGCCCATGTGCTAAGTTTTCAGGTGCAGCCCAAACTACCTGCCTGAAGAGGGCAAGCATTTCCTAACAACCAACAACCGCTTCTATTTCATTTGTAATGTGGGCTAATCAGAGACTCTAACCTGGATAAACATATACAGTCAGACTCTGTTACACCCCACATTGAATGCGTTTCTTCATTCAGCTTCATTGGTTGGCTCGGACCAAACTGGCTGGCGTAGACAGAGATATATAGAGAGAGAGACATTTACGAAAGATTACCACTCTGGCCCACACACAAACAAACAGCTAGTTATGTTACGTTGGAACAACAGACAGATAAAACAATGGAATTGGACAGGAGAGGGAGAAATAAGTAGTTTTTCATGCTTCACGGTTATTTTCACAATTATGCATTTCATACGAGGAGCAGCTTCATATTTCTGGATGCCCTTGAAGAACTAGGGCAGTAGAGTTGGAGGCCAGCTTTCACCTGTCCTCAATGTGCTGCTAATGGCAAACAAGATGGCAACACTGTGCTTGTCGCACTCCAATGAATCCGTCTTTGTTTTACGCCTGAACAATAGTCTCTGTTGTTCAAGAAAGGAGAAATATCTATACCGGATGTTTTCTCTCACTAAAAGCTGTAGAAGACATAAAAGGCACAGGACCATAAACAGGTCATCAACGGGGGCGTATATAAAGTCATCCCGGAGGAGTGGATGAATCAGAGCTACTGCTGCCATGGCCGTGGTGGTTCACACCGGGGCACTCACTGGAAAGGGCGCAGGTCTCATTTTCAAAGTCTGCTACAATAGTGTATAGGTATAAGTTAGGAGGTTGAGTACAAGACTCAACTGCACGAAGAAAGAAAATAAACTGTGTTAGAGTGTGTGTGTGTGTGTTTGTTAGACATGTCCAGTGACTGCTGTCACACCTATGGTCCCGACACTAATCTCCTTGTTTCCCTTCATTAGCTGCTGCAAACTGGGCAAAGAAACTACTCCTCCTTCTGGCAGGGAGGGAAACTGCAGCTCGTGCTGCCGCGACTTGCGGCGCTTCAGGGAGCGCTTCTCCTGGCGAGACTTGGAGGGCTGATTCGGAGGGAGAGCCAGGGCGTGGCCATTGCTCAGGCCCGAGGAGGTGAAGACCGGGGAGCGAGGGGGCAGGCGGCTCGTGTACGACTCCTCGGAGTGGGTGGACGAGCCGCAGCTGCTGCTCTCCGAGGGCACCTCTTTGGACGAGCACGAGGAAACTGTCGACACCTCCTCCACGGAGGTATGGACATATGAAGGAGGGGGTGGTAGAGAAGAGGGAGGTGGGGGAGGGAGGCAAGGGAGGAAGCCGTTAAACTTGAGACCCCCGTTGGTGATCAGGACAGGAGCGTCTGATGCCGTCACACCCTCAACCTTGTCCAGCGACTTCGTCTTGCAGCGCTTTTTCTACAGACAACAGAATGAAAAAAAACACAAACAGGAATAAAACAAATGAAAGTTGGCAAGATTTGAGAGGTGAATTCAAACCAATTATGGGTCACATTAACCAACTTTGCGCCCTACAATGTATTCATGTTATGTGGCGTTCCTTGGTTAGAGACTCAGAGTTACAGAACAATATACAAAACGTATATGGCATACGGTCAAATGGGTCACATAGACGGTCCGAGAAGGTTGGAAAAGCAAAAAAATTGAAAAAAAATAGAAAAGGTATCTCACAATGAGCAAGAGGACACAGATTTGTGAATTCACTACTGAGTTGAAGTGATTTAACTTAAAACCCTACACGCTGACGTCCGGGATGAAATATTCAGTTTGTTCACTGCATTTATTCAACAAAACCTTTTTTTTTTATCCTCCAACTATTGAACTCCTGAGCTAGAGCTAGATCAATAAGGCAACCAAATAGAATATCTCATCATGACTGTCAGTGTGTGAACGTAAGAAAGTAAGTAAGTAAGTAAGAAAGCTATAAAGATCAATATTTTTTCCCTGAATTTCCAAGTGCTCAAATCCAGTGTCCGCAAAGAGGTGGTTAACAGACGGGCTTGGTCTCAATGCTCCTCGAAGGCTCCCTACTTGTACTGTACTAGAGGCCATTGACCAATGAAGAGGCAGCACACTGTCAGCATAATGGAAGCCCATCCCCACCCACTGACTGGAACTAGAACACTCAGCATTTAAGACGGCCCAACAGCAGCAGTTGGAATAGACACTGTACCTTTTTTTCTGGAGAAAACCTTAGAGGTTCTACAATGTACAAGTCATCTGGACCTACTGAACAGGAGAGAGAGGGGCTAGGTTAATGATGGAATGGTCAACAGGAACACATACATGTAATAAGCATGAAATGAACTTGCAAGTAGTAGCATTGAGGGGCTACACCAGTGTACTATTGCATAGTCTCATTATTATGTCGCTATACGAAAAAGACATAGTATAAGGCGTGCCTGAACTCAGTAATAAATACTGTTAATACTGCCAACACGTGTATGTGCTGTGTGATATATTACTACTTGCAAATGACTACCATGAGCCAGCCCAAAGCTTGAGATCTATTATTATACTAATACTCCCACAGCCTGCACATGGACACAAGCTGGCAATGACTCTCAGCCTCTCAGCCCCAAGGGCAAACACACACCTCTCTCTCTCACACAGCTGAGGGAAGTGTAACGATAGGAGAGTTTTATGTTTCATGAGAGAAAGGCTCTATTCAAGACCCCTCCCAATACACACACGTGTGTCTCCAGTTGCTGCTTCTACTGCCCCACCCCCAGGTGCGGGTGTGTTTTTTTTTGGGGGGGGGGGGGGAAG
>JAODLI010071153.1:0-14174 GCA_027575585.1 Percopsis omiscomaycus
CACACACACACACACACACACACACACACACACACACACACACACACACACACACACACACACACACACACAGCTGTTAAGTCCCTGTTTAATGGGTGTTCACAGCTTCAGTTAATACCGTCTACACACACACACACGCCTGTGCAGGACAACACAATATCCCCCTTTCAGATTTACAATCAGAGTTGCGTTTCCTTGAGCCACGCATTAGGTTATATTAAAGGCTAAGATGTGGACTTTCTGGTTCGTGTGGGTAATGGTTCCACACCTACTGACCTGAATAGTCCACTATGTGTGTGGGCACCTTCTCCGGAGTGACGTCAGCGGGGATGGTGATCTCCTCAGCTCTGAGGGGCACCTGAGGAAGAGCGACGACGAGGTAAAGGCCACGGACCTTCAAATTAAAAAAAGGAACCCTCCGGAAGATTTGTGCTATGTGTCGTGTATATAATCATAATAAATCATATGAACCACCCCCCCAAACGCCTCAAAACTGCATAAAATTTGATGGGAGTTTTCTGTAGAGACCCTCACCTCTTCCGGAAATTCCTCCCCCACCAGGGACATGATGAGCGAAGTCTTCCCCACCTTGGCTGTAAGTAGAAACAATACTTGGGAAGGTGAAAGGAGATCTACACAGACACTACACAGCGCACAGTCAATACAAATACGGACTTAGTTTGACTTTCAGTCCACTGACCTTGAGATGCTATCTACATGTCAACATAAACAAAAGTGAGCGAGTCTAACAGTAGGCTACCTTTAGGAACGGACACACATGCAAGAGAGAGCAGAATATAATACATAATAATAATATATTACTAAAATCACATCTTAAAAACATAATAAAAAAGGTCTGTAGTTTAACTTTGGTAGACAAGACATGGTTTTAATGCAGAGCGATTTCAATTTCTATTTTACAAGACATAACTTCTTTCATAAAAGACACGCCCTGATTTGTAAATATGGGTCGTTATCGCCTAAGCCAAAAAATAAATAACAGCGAAGGCATACAAGTAATATTACAATTAAAATGAATATTACTGAGATTATTTTACCCCCACCTATATTGCCTGCTATACCGTTGTTTTTCGGTCAAATACCTGGTTGAAAACTGGCACAAGTCTGTACTTAAATGAACGGTGAAAGAACCAAGGGTTTGTTTATATATAACGTTACACATCAATGCAAAATAGATGGCTGCCTTTCCATGCGAACCAAATCTCAATAACCATCCCAGTATGTAGGACATCACCAATAGGTGTAAACTAGTTAACTGTCCAGTGCTAATGTTATCATAGCTTCACATAAACTTTCTCGATTACGCTGGTGTCTGCAAAATCATTTTTCAAACTACCAACAATAGTTTTAGCGAAATAGACCGTAATTATGTGCTGACTGTGAAGTTCCCACCAACCCAGCAAGTTAACAGTACCGTACTTAGGAAAGTGGGTTAACTGCCAGCGTTAGCTTGTGGCTAACTGTACCTCAACAGAATGCATTTAGTATGAATCATCAACTTACGCTCCCCCAATAACAGTATCCTGACGTCTCGTTTCATGATACTGTCCTTTTCCCAGACGCACCGTAGCCGCAAATGGGGCTATACTCAGATGTGCATATCACAGTTTCATTAGCAAACGTGATCCAATGCACGACGTTAGCGTCCAAGGTGAGACCATTTCATTCCGGTTCACTAACTGGAAACGCCCCCTACTGACCAAAATGCGTATAGCCCTGACTTCACCGCAAACTCAATAAAGCAGAATTAAACTGAATGAATCCGATTAATTTAATCTAGGTTCTTATGAACTCAGTTTGATTTGAGTCCCAATTCAAGTTCCTCATACAGAGAAATCTAAAAAAAATCTCTCAACAAAAGATACTGTGCTGGCAAATTAAAGGTTTATGAAAGCTCTACAATAGATAAAATATTAAATTGAAATAGAAGCATATCAGTCAAAGCAAGAAGCCATCTTCATTTATAGTGAAAAGAGTTTCATTTTTATAAGCCTTGCGGTGAAATATAACTTCTGAATTGATAAAAACATGTTTCTACAATCGTCGTTATAAATAGGGACACTCCACTAATAGGAATTAGCCTCAACAGGCTGAGACAGGGATACGTTTTCACAAGAAGAAAATGCACCAGATTCAAATAAAGCAATAATACAATATAATAATAATAATCACCATCATCACAATGCGCATAAATGCGTAAAACGCGCAGCGCTGATCCTCAGGAAACGAACGCTTTGCGTTCACGCGTACGACCGACCGTACTCATCAAACTTCCTGGTTTGTCTCATGGGTCGTCTTTGGTTGTCTGCAGTCATTGTACGAAATTGGAATTAGCGTGTATCGATCTGAAAATGTTACTCGCGTCAAATAGGAATAAGTTTTGTTCGCTGGCGTTCACAGCCGCCCGGTGGTGCAGCAGTGGTCCTACTGCTAAGAAGAGTAACCCAACGGTGTACTTTGACATTGCTGCAGACAACGAGCCTCTTGGCAGGGTAACCTTCGAGGTAAGCGGCCGTTTGTACGGAACTGGCCTCCAGTGTGTACACTTGTAACATGGTACGGTATTCTCATCGCTTTTCTTTTCTTTTGTAGCTGAATGCCGATGTTGTGCCCAAAACAGCAGGTAGCATCTGTTCTCCATTGTATTCTAAGTACACGCAACTTTTGTGTGTATTGTACATATTGACAGCGTTGTCATGAGATAATCTTCAGTTATTTTTTTTTAACTGAAGTTATTATATTTATCCTAGAAAACTTCCGGGCGCTGTGCACAGGAGAACAGGGCTTTGGCTACAAGGGATCGACTTTCCACAGGGTGATCCCTCAGTTCATGTGTCAGGTAGGTGACGCCCACTGTCTCATACGTGAATTCAATGTCACGTGGGTCATTGTGGTCAGTAGAGACGATGTTTAATTCCTCCAGGGTGGAGATTTTACAAACCACAATGGAACTGGAGGAAAATCTATATACGGATGGAAATTCCCGGATGAGAACTTCAAACTGAAGCACACTGGACCCGGTAAGCCCTAGTTCGTGAGACTGTAGACTGTAGTCATTTTCCACGTCATGTTTATTACAGTTTCATTTGTCTTAAATTTACATGCCATGGTCACACAATACACCCTGAGCCACCAGGTGGCAGCATTGTGCTAATGCACCGGTGACCTTTTTTTATTTAAACAATGAAATAATGTTACTGTTGGCTTGAGATCATAATGGATTTTTCCATAGTTTACATAGTTTACTGTTTACTTTTCGCATCACTCCTTCGCATCACTCCTCTCCAGTGTTGCATTGCACAGTAATGCATTACAGTAATCCCATTACATTTGTCTGTAACGCACTTTCCTAAATTCAGTAATCGCATTAGTTACTACTACAAACAAATATGTAGTTACTTGCAATTGTGCCTTGTTCTCGGCAATGTTCACAGCATTTTTCTGTGAAGTGTTTTTGCGTGTGTAAGGGTCACCAGCTTTGTGGTATTTTTTTTATTAAAGATCGTAAAAGAAAGCTCTTGTAAATGTCCTCCTTTTATTAGGATAGGGATTTGTGATGATATGTGGGCATATGTAAGGTTTAACGTTATATTGATAACTGGCGATCGTCAATGCATCTCAGGTGATGTTGCTGAGTAACGCAAAAGTAATGTAACAAATTACTTATTTACAGGGACCCGGGACGAGATCATTTTAGATGGGCTCTCCTTTTCCATAATTTAATGAGTTATGGACCCTCCAGAGTAGGGGGGCCCCCAGTTCTGGGCATCCCCCCTACCCTGGGCCCGGGACAACAGACCCGTTTGTCCCCCCCTATGGGCGGGCGCGAGTAATGCATGACTGTAATGTGTAATACATAATACAACCCCAACACTGCCCCTCTCACTGTTGTAGACGATGTCTGCGCTATAAGTTGACTGTATATGACCTGAAAATCTGAATATTGATCATATTTTTGACTATTGACCATAACCACTATTTTACATGTTTGTATTCTAGGGATCTTGTCCATGGCCAACGCTGGACCAAACACCAACGGATCTCAATTTTTCATCTGCACCAGTAAGACAGAATGGTATGTGTCGAAAAACGGATCATACAGTAGCATACAGTGCCTTGTCCTTTTTCCTATGTCAGTTGGTAAAACGATAATAAACTTCTTTTTTTTCTCTCTCTCTTTCCTCCTTTTAGGCTGGATGGCAAGCATGTTGTCTTTGGCAGCATTAAGGAAGGTATGGACGTGGTCAATAAAGTGGAGTCCTTTGGTTCCCGGTCTGGGCGCACCTCCAAAAGGATCACCATCTCAGACTGTGGAGAACTTAAGTAGATTCAACGCAAGCGGTGGGGTTGGTCTTGATGCTCACGGGTACTACTGACATTTCAATGGGACATAGTTAGACTTGCAGTAAAAGCGAGTCTAGATTTTGTTAACTGTAGCAAGTGAAATTGCTGATCAAAAAATGTTGTTTTGCAGGGATTCAGTGTTAATACATACGTTCTGTGAAAATCAGCAGGTAATTATTACCCAGCTGTTATTGTTGACAGTCAAACCATCTAATGTGAACTTAAACTGTGACATAATAAAGTACACACAGTTTGTATTTTATGTGAAGCTGTTGTAGGAGCTGAATGTGATGTTAAAGGAGAATTCATTACACATGTTGGGATGGTTAATTGGGTCAAATAAAGTATTTTTGAATTAAAGTGACATGAGTGTTTTGTATCAAGAAATATAAGCAGAAATATGAAATTAGAAATATTTATACTATATGTTAACAACCACAATGCTTCTGTTTTCTCAAAACTAATTACAGATCATGTCAGTTTTCACTAAAAGAAATTAGACCACATCATCAAAATAAAACGATGTTTAATACAAATGTATCAATAAATCAATTTTAAGGGTTACTAAGGCACATACATCAGCATGTTCACATCCCACATTTACCAAGGCTTGAATATTAGCTTTTTAGTTTCCTAATTTATATATTTATATCGTTTTCTAAATTTACACACGGAAGCTTTCCCTTGTTATTGCTTGATTGACACAAGCATTAAAGGCCCACTGGGTGCACTTGTACACATCCTCCTTGATTGACACATTGGACCTTCCTATATCAGCTAATGTTGGACCTGTTGGGCAGGACAACTTTGCATTCAGCCTAACCAATCAGCATGAGAATTCACTGAATAACCACATCTTTGTAATTGGAACTACCTGAAACCACCTGGTAGCTAGTTGCAATCAAATATGTGTATACATACAGGCTAAACGGGTTGTCCCCGCTGCCACCGTATAAGGTAATTTGATCTTAGTTCCTATTTGTCATTTATTAAAAAGGATCTTCAATATTACACAATACAGACAAACAGAAATGGAAATAGGCACGTGGAATTAAAAACAATATTTGATAGTAATCCGATATATTCCTTCACAGTGTATCAAACAAACTGTAATATTTTACTATTTTTTATATATATTCAAAAATGATGTACCATTCTACAACAATGATAACAATACAGATACACATGAATATATTCTTAGTAAAGATTTGTTGCATACTTTATACAGAAAATACCATGGTAAAAATGTTTCTTCATTAAGTTATTTCAGTCATATACAAATGTAAGAGAATCTCAGTCATTACATAAAAAGCCAAACTTTGTTTATACACAACAGAAGAAAAGTGAAGGCTCCACATTTCTTAATTCACAGCTTCCAAGATGCACTGTTCATAAGACTTAAAATGAAGACAAACCCTATATTCACATAATAGGGCCCAAATGCGAGTAATATAAACCAACACAAACTACACAAACTAATCTCAATATAACTATAGTATAACTGTAATGTTATAAGAACGCCTTTTGGGAATAAACAAGGTTAGCCGTAAAACAGTACAATAGATTTGCTATAACTATAATGTAGCTATAAGTTCTTGATTCAACTTTGGTAGAGTTAGGTTAATGTAAGGCAGGAGATATTATTGCACACGACGACAGTAGTAGCCGAGGACTTTGCATTTTTCACACAGGTGTTGTGGATGCTCTTTGCTCTGGTCGGACACGTCTAATCCGTCTGGTTTCTCTAGGGGGCGCTAGAGAACAACAGAAGCCACAAGTTTATAACATCACATATCACACATGAGATTTACAAGGGGGGCTCACTCCAAACACGTGTTTTTTCTTCATTTCTAGGATTTCTGATTGATTTTAGGAGGTTTAGTGACTTAGACACATTGCTTTGTCTGCCTTTTTTAACCTAAATGTTTTCTCTGTGACAGCCAGGGTTTTTTTGTCGGTTCGTTGTGGATTTGGTAGAAGTTTCCCCTGCATACAATATATCGTTTTCGTGGTAAATTAGGTGACCAGGAGCCTCCGAGCAGCTCCTACGTTGCTTTAAGGTCTCAAGGGTCAAACTGCGAGGCAATATAACCGCATGTAGTTGTGAATCATAAATCATGTCATATGTTGCGGAGCAGTCGACAGCCAGCATTCTGCATAGGCTCACTAGCCAAGTGAACTAAAGGGAAAGTGATAGAGGGATTGCCATAATTTAGGCACGAATGCTTAAAGGGACACTCTTTGATTTTTCCTCTGCGGTTGAAACCAGCGTTACAATAACATTGTTGTTTTGGATTGAAACTCTGAGCGTGCATGCTCCTCCCACGCCTGAGTGTTGAGTGGCTGGCACACCTCTCTACTACCACCCCGGGGCCTTGAGGTTGTGATGGACCCTTACCTGCTTGTGTGGGTAAACGTTGATGTGGCACTTGATGCATTCTTGTCCCATGTTGGCCCAGGAGTTGCCGCTCATCCACTTCCGCTTGCACTTCGGGCATTTGTACTCCCCGAAACACCTCTTCTTTCCCTGATATGGGGTCAGACCCTCCCCTTTGGGCCGCGCCTGTAAGGAAAATCAAACACACCCACAAGTAGAAACAGAAAGACAAGACATAGTGTATCTGTTAACACAGGGAAATTGTAAAAATCATTATGTTTCAGTACAGTTGCCATGTGCTTAAACACTATTCATTTTTTAAGTCTGTTAAAACTATATCGCTAAGCTATGAAAATAATGTCCACAGTGTAAAACACAGGGGCTTTGAATACATTTTTACTTTTTCCTTCTCACCACCTTTTCTAGCTCAAACTGACCTGTTTGCTTTCTTTGGATTGCAGCCAGTTTAAAGTGCGGAATGATTTTTGATTAGAACTGATAGAAGCCATGCTAGTGGCCAAAAGGGCCAGGTTTGTAGAAAGACTTGGAATCACAAATAGGAGGATGAATTATGGTTTCTGTCATTCAAAACTCGAAACTGGAAAATGTGCTTTAGATGCTTGGAGTATTCTGCAATTAGGGAAAACGTATTCTTACAGATTTCAGTCATGGGAAAGTGAGGCCACTCATGTATTTGTGAGAAGTCTGGTGTGCAGTCTAACCTTTCTTCTAGTTACAAAAACAAAACCAAAAACTAACAACTATTAAGAGAATGGGATGTTGCAATCGCATCATATTGAATGTGTAATTAATTTCCAAGAAAGAAACAAAAGATTTTCAGCTTTCCCATTAGAAATGAATTCCATCCCCCCCAGCTGTGTTCCCCGGGGACCATAACGGAGGCCCCGGCCCACAGAGGGGCCAATCATGAGAGGCCTCTCCTCTACAGGACAAATACCTCAGGCTCTCAGTCATCCCTCCCAGCTGGCCACCAATCAGGGCACAGCAAATTGTAGGGAGGAAATCAAACCCAGATGAACCCCGCACTTGTATAACATGACAAAATCCTAAACCCTTCATAAAGAAATCACTGGTTTAAATTAGAAGCACCTTGGCTGAAAAGTAGGGCAAGTCGTAATTAGATAAATCATATCCCTGCCTTCAGAACCATCTGTGCTAAACTTTGTTATGATGTACGGAACACATTTGTATTCCAAATGTGAGCGAAAACACATTATAGATTTTTCTATAATGTATTATAGAAAGTATAAGTATTCCTTTTGTTTTAAACAAGATTCCATTTAAAAAAAAAACATGACATTACATAGGCTACATGTACCCAAAACACTGTCCAACAAAACCAAATCAGAAGGCGAAAGCGACACTGCTGCTCACAAAACATACATGAATACATTGTATGAATACATACTACAATGCATGATACAAAGATCACACCTTGGCTCAACCCTGCAACATTGTGTAACTCTATCTCATTCCAGTAGACACCTTACATCACTGAAAATATGATAGCCACACTATTATATGACTATACTCCTTCGCATGACCATTTATTTCCTACACTTAATGCATAAAAAGCAGGAGAAAAAAACGTTTCAGCCATCCATCAGCCAGGTTTTATAACTCGCAAACCTCGCAAAGCCACAGTTATGTGAACAACTGGGCTGCATTTCCGTAGCATTTCATTGTGTGTTTGCAACGTCTGGCCACCAGGGGGTATTGCGGGTGGTAACTGAGACTGGGTAAAAGATAAGGTGAATCTGACTGCGTTCTCTCTCAAGGCCATACAGGGCGAGCAGGCAGCGCATCGTCTTCCTGAAGGAGGAAACAGCTTTAACCCTGCAGAGCAAGCAAAACAAACTCTGCATATAGTCTCTTGTGTGTATAGGTTACCGAAGGCCCCAGCACACTCGAAGTTTCCACTTGTCCCAACAAAGCAGTGGCGCTGACATGTGACATGAAGATTACACACATAAACAGCTGCACTGTAGGCATTGTGACTGGGAAAGGTTTTGTTTAGTAGGGCGTGCAGGTTAGATACGTTTCATATTTATTCAGTACGTAGGCCTAGATGTAGGCCTAGCTAGTAAGCTATATACCGGTAGTTTAACTGGCGTTATACTGTATGATGCAGACTACAAAACAAGTATGGCTTAAATAAACACAATATAAGTTAGATTTTTAAAGCTTAGTATATACTGTACGTAGTTGGACTTGTATTAACTAAACACTGAATTTAGTTTGATGCTACTCATCCCATCAAATATCTTATCTTTAGGATTATCCAATCTTAGGCCTGGAGGCGTCAGTGGCAAGGTAAAGCCACATTTCCAATTGTGCCAGATCGCCTTGGCTTGACTCCTTGTTCCTGGTGAGAGAGGCCCAGGAGGTTGGCTGCCTCCCTCTACCATCATCTGGAAACCATAAGGGTAAACAATGGAGTTCTCCAAAGCCTAGAAACCCCCCCACCCCAACTCTCTCTCTCATGGGACATCTATCCCAGAGAACATGAGTGCACTAAACACACCAGATAGCTTGTTGCCAATTGCTCCACACAAACAATCCCGAAAAACTCTCCCTTGCTGTGGTTCAATTGGATTGCACCGCCAGTACAATATGGAAACCCACCAGACACGACCAGATGAATGCCCCCCCCCCCACCGTGAACATACCACAGTGGCATGCCTTGAATGTTTTTAAGGCAATTCCTGTACTTAGGTTTATGCTTTTCTCTCTATCTCACTGTAGCTACAGTGTACAAGACCGTCTAATAGGAATATTTTATAACCATGTTTTATGAACAATGGCTGTGAATTGAATTGAACAGTGGCATTTTGAATTGAACATACTATAATGTGTCATTAGAACCTAACACTGTAGACCATTATAGTCACTCTGTTACTTGTCTTTAAACAATGTGTAATAACATCAATTATCTATTTTATATATATACTGTATATATAAATAAGACTGTTACTATGAGTCTTGCAGGAAGTGTCTACTAAATTACCTAAATGTAATTGATTTAATACCTATAGAGGTATAGTAAAGCTACCATTGACTCTGGAAATAGGTAAACTACAGCAAAGCTACCACTGAGAAAATTAAACTAAACTACAATGAAGATATTTCCAAAACAAAACGAAACATGACTACAAGAACATTTAGGTCCACAGCAACACTTTATTCCTGTCACGACCAGGGTGTGTGTGCTCTCCGCCTCCTCCCACTGCTGAGGAGCTCACACCAGTTGTCTGTTCATTAATAGACTATTTAGGTTCGCGTCGGTCATTGTTGCTGTTTGCGTTTAAATATATATACGCTGTGTTTTTTCGAGCGTTTATTGCTTCCACGTCTGCTTGGGGTTTTCCTCCGGCTCGCACATACTGTCGCTCCCCAAGCACGCACCGTTACAATTGCATTTAAAGAAAGGGAGAAGGAGGAGTAAGGAGGAGCAAACACCCTCTGGTCCTTCATGTCTCAATAAATGCTAAATGGACTGCATTTATGTAGCACTTTTCTAACCTCTAGGCCCCTCAAAGTGCTGTACAGGATTGCGTAGGCGTAGGTAGGTGTCAGCTGTACCCACCATGCAGTACCTTACCATTCACTAGTTCTCCTGCTTCCTCAGGAGCCAGAGGCAGACCTCATTGCCTCCCACCATCTCAGGAGTCCCAGCCTCCCTCCCGTTGTCAGACAGACTGTCACAGTTAGATGGGTTTGTGGCAATAAAGGGAGCAAGCAGCAGGAACCAGGCCAGGGTGTGGCTCGGCCCGCGAGTGTTACCTTTCTCCCAGTGCCAGGCAGACGTCCCGGGGACACACCCCTGTGCTTCCATATTCATTTCAACTGTATCTAAATGTCTACCATCTACACACAAACATCTATGCAAAAAAGCTTTAGAATTGCCTCCATGTAATCCTGTGTCAACTGACGCAGTTGACGCAGTTGACACACTGATACTTCTATACATTGAGTAGTATAGCTACGCAGATGTGAGCTCCATTTGTGCAGCTGTTCTCACTGTGCCATAAATGCCCAACTCAGCATTCCAGCTCCACGCACAAGTCCCAATGCAGTTCAGCATACCACCCTCACCACCCGACAACCCACGTGCCCCTCGCGCTTCTCAAACGCACGGGGCAACTGATGACGCCACAGAAAGGGACCATAACCAAGCCGTGAGGGCAAACCACAGTTCCGTCATTCAAGGAAATGGGCCCCCTTGCACGGTCAATGGAGAGCAAAGCCGTGTCCGGTTTTACAAACAATATAACTTCCTCGCTTCCCAGAAAGCATCAGTACAAATGTTCCACAAATGGAAATGTTCAAATGAGGCAATTCTACGCACATGGTCCTATGGTCCAGGACACACACACAGACACACAGACAAAAACGGTTTCCAGAGGTGCAACTAACAAATTACTCTTGTTAATGTAAATAAACTTGACTGACTTTAGAGTAAGACTTGTGTATAAAATATATACATGTACATCAAAAGTATATTCAAATTATACTGGCTATTATCCTTGAGTACTTCACCATTCCGTTAAGGAGGAGTTGATCGTGCAGGTTAGCTGGTACATTTGTATTCAGCTTGGGAATGTGTTGAAGCTAGCTAGCCAAGCTAACGTTTACACACAAACTGTGTATTCCAGCACCTGATGGATCTCAGGTTTTGGATGTGACCAAGCTGATGATTTGTGCAGCTGACTGAGCAAGATTCCAGCAGAGGTTATCAAAATATTTTGATAAAGGGAGAAGCTACAGGTCCCAGAACTTCTTGAATGCTCCCCAGGGGTGTGAACCAGAGTTTTAGTTGTTCCATTTTGTTTCCCCTACCACTGTATTATAATTATTACTATTATTTGGTGTTGTTATTGTTGTGCTTGGTGATGTCTTTGTAACACTGCAGAATGGACAGAGTCCAATACAAATTTCCCTTCAGGGACAATAAAGTATATCTTATCTTATCTTATTAGAACTTTCATAATTCTATAACTAACTAAAAATAGGAGCACTCTCAACCATATTTCTACCTACCCTGCCAAATAACTCTGGAACTTTGTAAGGGGTACTTACCTCCGTGAAGTTGGCACCCCATATAATGAGAATGTGAATACAAGTATTTCCATTCGTTCGAGCATCGTTTCGAGCACGCAAAATAAAAATGTATGCTCAAACCGTTTTAGAGAAACTATTTCATAAGTTATTAAACGTTATTTTACTTGATGAGTGACGTCCCCCGGCACCCCATTAACGACTCCAAAGTAGTCTGATTCGTTTGTGCGTCATTTGTGCACGTAAAATAAAAAAAATTGTGCCCAAACCGATTTATAGAAATGAAACTAATTAGATTTTTTATAATGGTGTGACTTCACTCGTCAATTAAATAACGTTTAATAACTTAAGAAATAATGATGCACATATGTTAAGTTTTACGTGCACAAACGTATGCTTAAAACATGACCTGTATGACAACCACTGGCTATCAGAGGGAGTCAATCGTTCCTGAATTCCTATGTTTCTGCTATCTTGCTATTCCTCTGGCTCTTTAACTGAGCCTTCAGCCAAAAGCAACAGAAACCAGGACAGATAACTGATTTATCAGCAGCAAAAGAAAACAACAAAAAAACAACAGGACCAAAGCAATTTCTTTGTGAGTGTTGTTTTGAGATTCACCAGTCGCAGGTTCAGCTGTAAAATGTATCATAACCCTGAGTAGAAGTACGGCTATGAAAACAATAAGGCATACCATTACATCTAGTGCACGTGGACTCCCAGTAATGCACACAAAATAACCCCATGAATCAAGGTCTTCTCACTATTTCTCCTGGCTTCTAACAGATAACACAGAACATTTCAACAATGGAACATCTTACCAAATAGTGGGGGAACATAACTTCAAAGCACTGAGTAGACCATTGCTGCTTTTTTTTTTAAACCCATGCAACCATCAAAGGATTCTCTGTCTAAAGTAATCAAACCTGTCATCTTCTCTGCAGTCAAACCTTATTAAAGCCTAAATAATGTCACAGGTCACTCATTTTCTTCGCAACACTGTTTACGGAAACATGTCATGCCATGTTTTGGATTCAGACATCTTGGGAAATCTGGGGAACTTAACCATTGTCTTTTAAAATGAGGCAGTGATAGTCTACACACCATCTGCTCAGGCAAGAGAGAGACAAGGGTGGACTGCATGACTGCCGCCAAGCAGAACTTGCAAGCAGCACCCGCTGAGCGAACAATACGGCCTGACTTCCTGACCTCGGGTTCCACAGTGCCTTTGTGGAAACAATAAGCTCCTTATTTAGCCCAAGCCCTTCCCACCATACAGCCATTTACTGTCAGCACACTGTCACTTGTGTGTTCGCCTTACAGTAACGGAGTTCAGCAACTTAATTGGCAAAGGGGAACTGAAATGTTATGACCTTGGGACAGGGGAGGAGGTGGCTAATGTGGTGACATTTTTATTAGAATATGTGGATTGATTTGGTAAATACCTTAACCAGCTACTTGTACCGGCCTAAAGAAAGCATACAAAGGTATTTGTCTTCACTATAGCTTGGGATTTCTTTTACATCTGTTCCTTCAACATTTCAACTGTATCGTGTAATGTTTCGCAAACCGCAATATAACACCAAGGGTACCTAATAGATCTTACCTGAACACACAATAAATGCTTGCTACTAGAAGTTGTACTAAAGAGCTCTTTGTCAGGAATATAGCTCCTTAAATCACTGCATTTGTTCTGAGGGCTCAGGAACAATTGATTCAATCTGACATCATCTTCCTATAACAGTGCCAGAGCAACGTAAATCCAGCAGAAATGAATTGCAGATTTTGCCCATTTAAAGCAACCGGGCTGTAAAGAAATAATCGTAAATCGGTAATCCTTTCATATCTTAGCCTCCTGGTGAAGCCAGTAACCTAGCTCTCAACTACAGTATACTGCCAACAGGTTGTTTACCGCTGCCATGCAAAAGCACAGTAGCACGCATCCTAAATTGATGTCATGGGTCTACCTGAAAAGGGAATCATTCTTTTTCTCATTTATAGGCGATTAAAACAAAAGTGAAAAGTTCCTAATGGCCTTCTGTGAGTGCTCCATGTGTTGTATTATCTAGCAGTGAGAGGACTTGTTGACAAGGTATGGGCCCTGGCATTACCTCTCTGCCTGAGAGGCTGTTGAGGTAAAGAGGAGACTTTACAATGAGGTCATTTAGCAGACGCTTTTATCCAAAGCGACTTACAATTACATGATGCTATTACATGGAACAGATAGGGGATTGCTCAAGGATGCTTACAGGTAGGCCCACTCTGGGGCTCGAACGCACGACCTTCTGGCTGGGAGTCCAACACCCAGACCACTAGACTATCCTGCCCCCTACTGGCTGGGAGTCCAACACCC
>JAODLI010071164.1:0-12837 GCA_027575585.1 Percopsis omiscomaycus
GCTGTATTAGTGTGTGGTTATTGGGTGGGTGTGTGTGTGTGTGTGAGAGGCAAGGTTGGCTCATTTGGGCAACAGCACAGATCCCCAGAAGACAGGCGCCAGGGGAAGCCCTTTGCCTCCTGCGACTCTGTCCATGGTAATACTTACTTAACAGTGAGTTCAAATCACAATTAAATCCATATACTGTATTTATACTACATTTTGATCAACATATCCTGTCTGGCGTACAGACATTGTATGTACTATTCATTTCTTACAGGTTTGCATTTTCGTACAATTTTTAATCATCGTGTCATATATATATATATATATATATATATATATATATATAAGTTATATATATTTGTAGCTACAGTACAACCACCTTCCATTGATTAATCGTGTGTTATCAAGAAAGGAAATACAAATCATTAGTGTCATGACCGAGGGGTCATGACACTAATGATTTGTATTTCACAAAAAGTCAAGAAGCTTGCTTCCTGCTTGTAAATGCCATTTGCTTGCATGCACAGGACGTGCTGTCCTCACAGGCAAGCAAGGATGCGCTAAATCACAGGGATGCTACAAATCTTCCTTTTTAGCACTATGCATTTTTTATTTCTTACCATTTGAAAAAATGCTTACAGCGGAGACAGCCAAACATGTAAAAGTTGGCGTCGCTAACATCATGACAGGCTAACAAAAAAATGCACAACAGATGTTACGCTTTGGTTAACTGATTATCTAAATGTGTATTATTTGTTTTATTATGTTTTAGCCTCCTGTTATTTTTCTGTTATCATGAATTGGATTTATTCAGTGTCTCTCTCTCTCTCTCTCTCACTCTCTCTCTCTCTCTCTCTCTCTCTCTCTCTCTCTCTCTCTCTCTCTCTCTCTCTCTCTCTCTCTCTCTCTCTCGCGCGCGCTTTCTCGCTTTCTCGCTTTCTCTCTCTTTTATACACACACAAACACATACCATCTACATCTATCTCTTCTCATGCTCACCTTAAAGGATCAATGCTTTTGCTACACTGTGGGCAAGGACATTGCTATAGAGTGTATGAGGGTACGAGGTTGCCTGTACGCATCCCGGTGCTTTCATTGTGCATTTGAAAATCACACATTGATGTCTTACTTAGAAAGTCCTGACAATGCCACTGTGCATGGAAACACAGAAGAGTGAGAAAAAGAGACGGAAAAATGCACAATGTCACCCTGACGATGTAATAATCACTCGCTGGCAGGGGGTAGGAAAAATACATAGCAAAATGGGGCGGCAAATTGTCTTGAGGTAAATCGGCATATGCTCAAAAGTCTTTACATGTCGGGCTATGACAGTAGGATCCTATTGTGCACTAATTTATGGGCCTTTTATTGTCAAAAACCAACTGATACAAAGAAAGCCTGGACATAATGAACTCATAGCCCAGCATGGACAGGTGTGGTAATTGTATCTCACCATCTATTCTCTCCCACTGTTACAGCTTTGCCATTAGAGAGCTACTTCACATTAGCCACTGGCTTACATTAAGACACCCACAGCTAACAGCACTCCCTAACATAGCGCGCGCACACGCACACACACACACACACACACAGGAGGAAAGCAATAGTTGAACAGCCCTTTCATTCAGACCAGACATACACATACACAGTATACATGCAGCACAAATATATACACAGTAGCTGATGGTGGATGTATACTAAGACTGATGCGATGATTTGTTCTATTCATGTTCCTTGGTGGCTGATAGATAGGCCTGTCAAAACAAGAGAAAGGGAAACTTTCACCGTGGAAATTATTGGCAGTGCTTGTCCATCAAACTGCAAGAACGAAAAGGCCTGGGTGATGACATGGAAAGAACTGTATCTGGGTTTTGATCATCTCCACCCACACTCAGTAGGATGCTAACTAAGATATCCAATAATAATCTTATATATATATACTCTTCTATGTCCTTAAATCCTAACGAGTGTTATTAGACCAACTGTAATACAACATATATTAGAACAAGCGATAATTACAGAGCACCAAAATGGTGTGACGGACAGAGACTTATACATACATCTCATACATATAATTTCCATTGATATTTCTGTAATTTGCACAGATTCCCACTGGATAATACTGGTGTTTGTCAATTACGAGACCGTTAGGTGGTCAAAGTAAGCATTTTGCTACGTGTAAGCCATCACTCCAGCGCTTATAACACGTCACCACGTCATTCAAATCACTCAGCAGAGAATTCAAAGCCCCTGTAATGTTAGTATAGCAACTTAACCTTAGTAAAGGCGAAACTATGTCCATCGGTACTCATTTTACAGTATATGAAGTATATGAAAAATTGTTTGGGAAGGGGTGACTTTCTTGAGGCGCGCTGGCATCTGACTTTTAACTTTCAGCAGTTAGCAAACGCCATATTAGCAAACAAAGATCTCAATACATCCAAAATGTATATCAAAAGCAAAAGCAAAATGGCATTCTGTGCTCCTATTTCTTTTATTTTTTTATTTAAATGGAGACACTGCCGATGCGAGCCGATGCAAGCAGTGACGACACGATTGCCCAGATCTGTGAACCCAGCATCTGTGTGCATGTGTGCCTACCTGCGTGATCACACACACATTGTCTTCCTGTGCCCCGAGGTTGAGACTCAGGATGTTAGCTGTTGCAAGGTCACATCCTGTCTTAACGGGAAGCAGGGAGCAGTTGGTGGCTCTGCATGTGACGCAGGGGGATGCCGTCGCTGTAATACACCGGTGTCGCGCCTCCTATAGCTGCGCGCCTAATTGAGTCGGTGGCCTGTCTGCGTGGAGTGCACACCGGTACACATGCTTGAATGCCTAATGCCAGCCGAGCGGAGATCTCACTGAAGCGCGGTGCTTTGCCTCGCCGTGACAGATGCATCTGAGCTGTGGTTCTCTGTCTGTGCTTTTGCATGCGTTGCCCATGGCAACTGTCAATCACAGCTGTCGATTTTGAATAAGCTCGGGAGATGGGGGGGGGGGCCTATTTGATTTGATCGCTGAGGGGAAGCATAAGGCCTATCATTGTATGACAAACAGGGCGAGGGAAAAGACTTTTCCGTCAATATGCCAGATATAAACACGGAGACACAGAGACAGACAAAAAGGCAGACAAACAACACACACACACACACACACACACACAGTTGCTTGGAGAGAGATATAACAATACTCCATTTTACTGTCATTTTAAATCATCACTCATCACGTTAGCTGTCAAGTAGCAACACAGCTTAAATGAATGCAGCAATGTGTGAGGTGTGTTTGGGTAGAGTGCAGGCGCGGACGGAACGAGGCACAGGGAGAATAAGGACATGCTCGAAACGAGGTGCTGAACACGAGCCACTGCTCGGTATTAACTAATACAAAAACGTATACAAATACAAGAACAGCAGTACTGGCCACGTGCTAGTAGCATCCACAGGAACAACTAAGCGACGACCGACGACCCGGACATCCCCAACCCCCTGCACTTATACCCTCGCCACAGGTGCCATAAATGACCCAATGAGGGCATAACTGGGCCCAGGTGAGTGTGCTGGAGGCTGGTGGAACACACGCCGGCAATATCCAACTGGGGAGGGGTGGACATTACATGATCTCCACTATAGGAATATAAAGATACGATTTCATAATGTGATGCTTTGTTTTCATGAGGCAGTTTACGCAGCCTACCCTGTATGGGCGTTTGGATGCTCTGTGTCCAAACAAATCAGAAATCCAAATCTAATGATTAGTGCAGTATATGCCATTTGTCTCATCAATATAATATAAGATGATCACCATATTCTCTAGACAACCTCAGAGGCAGCCCAACAAGACAAACAGGACAGTAGCAGAATACAAAGTTCACATTAAGAACAAGATGGGAGGGAAGCTCGGATCATGAGGTCAGAGAGAATGATGCGTGCGGGCGTGTGTGTGTGTGTGTGTGTGTGGAAGGCTGGAAGGCTGTCTGGGGCTGCAGAGGAAGTGCTCAGAGAGCAGAATGAGTGTGGGCTAGCTTGGCCTGCTAACCTTGGAGTACTAGTAATTGGCGCCTAGCATTAAACACAGCTTCTCCCCACGGGATAATACTACTCAGGGAGCAACGGGGAGAGACCGGCTGGGCGAGAGCAAGACAGAGATAGACAGCAAATAGAGAGAGAGAGAGCGAGCAAATATCTCTTTCCTAGAGTGAATTATATATGGCAATATATAATTCAAAATAAATGTTGTGAGTCTTAAATGTGAACGTTCCTGATCCAACAGAGTCTCACCTATTGCCTATTAGAGTCAGCAGTGTCCTACTGTAGTCCACTGCTCTCTTTCTGTTAGGCAATAAGGGAGCATTTCTCCCTCACAATGAAGCCTGCTTGTCCCAAACTAGGACTAGGACTCTGCTTTGTGTATCCAAGTGAATTCATCGATTTGTGTCCAGAATTCTGCGTGAATGAAACAAGGGTTAAAACATGCCCCACCCACACCTGAATATTGAGAGGCTGCCACTCCACACTACCCCTCCCCCGACAGCCACATGTACTTTCATGCATAGTTTGGTTTAATAAACATGAACATAAACAGTGAGCTGGGCTGGAAATGTATGGTTCTGGAGCCACTGTAACATAATTGATGAGTGCATCTTTAATAAACCAAAATTGAAATGCACAAGAACTTCCTTATGCTATAGTGCTAGTTTTCCTTTCACTACCATTTACCTGGAACTACATAGAGAACAGGTGTGCACGTTCTTGGGTTCAGTGTTAAGTACTGTACAGCCTCCGTATCCTAGACCCGAGCTTGTGAATGTGCATGAATCCATACTTAGATAGATAGATAGAAAGATAGATAGATATTTTATTGATCCCGAAGGAAATTCAAGCATCCAGTAGCAGCATGCAAACTTCCTTAGGAACCTGTTATTTCTATATGCACAAGTAATCAAACTGCCTGGTAAAAACAAGTCCGAGCTAGAGTAACCGAGCTATGGCAGTTTGGAGAAGAGTGTGTATATCTCGACATATCCTTGGAACATGTGTTTCCATCAAAACATTCATGTGTTATGGGGGATAGCCTGACAGCAGGCTGCTGAAGCAGTTTGGAATCTAGTCACCATGTTGTCTCCTCGACAAAGAAAATGTGTCACACTTCCCTTCACAATTTTTTTTTGCTGAAGATTGTACTTGGAGTGAGAAAAGGCGAGGAAGGCTAGTCAAGACAAGGAACAACTAAATGACTCGGTAAGGAGTCAAACCCTTCAAACAATGGGGAGAAGCAACTTGTAAAGAGTCTCTGTGTCTTATGTAAGAACTAATGGCACTAAAACTAATGAACATGGTTTACAATATTACGGTTCTAACCCTTAACCCAGAAAAATACAATCTTCCCATCAAGATGTTCTAATCACACTATACTAGTGGTGTAGGGGTAGGTTGGTATAGGTCCCGGCTTCACTTAGGATAAAGTGAAGTGTGTACACATGAACATTACACATTTATTTTGAAATGTCCATAATAAATGCACAAGTAGAAGGTCATTATTCATTTTCAGTATTGGGGGCAACGCATTACAAATTAATGTAACACATTACTGTTCCTAAATTTAGTAATCAAATTACAGTTACAATCAAACAATTATGTAGGTACTTACAATTTAGCCTTGTTTTCCACACATTTTTCTGTGATGTGCTCATTGGCCTGGTTTTTACAGGCTTTGCTGTCAGCTTTGTGGTATTATTTTATTAAAGAGCATAACATAATTTTCTTGGGTATGTCCTTTAGGATAGGGATTTGTGCTGATATGTGGGCATATGTAAGGTTTAACGTTATATTATAAACTGGCAATTACATGACAAAGCATCTCAGGCATTGCGGAATAACGCAAAAGTAATGAGTAATGAGTAGTGTAACAAATTACTAATTTTAATAATATTTCTTATCTGAATAATAGTACAATTTTAAGTGTGCATGTAAACATATTCATTGTCAGAGTATGGCAAAATGGATTATTCACACTGAGTTCATCAGCCAACAGGAAGTAAAGGCCACTGTTTATACACACACACACACACACCTACTGTTGCATACCACGCTGATATACAGTTGCAATTAGGTAATTTAGCAGACGCTTTTATCCAAAGCGACTTACAAATACATGGTGCTATTACATGGAGCGGATAGGGGTTAATCATCTTGCTCAAGGATGCTTACAGGTAGGCCAACTCTGGGGCTTGAACCCACGACCTTGCTCATGCTTTTCCTTTGTCTATGTAATATCCAGGTACTCCTCTTTTGTCCCGAACAATGACACAGTCATTCTCACAAGAGCTTGCTAATGTCCTAGCTTGTTCCTAGCGCCGCTGCTTCGAACGAAGCACTGCTGTAGTTCCATGGCAAGGTGTGGTGCATGCAAAATGCTTTAGTTTGTCCTTGAGGAAAAGCAGCGTTGTTCTTGTGGTTTTAACATGAGGATGATGGAAAGGTGTTAATCCCACAAAATAATATGTGCATACATAAGTGCAGGAGACGCAATTTGTTCATTTCAAACACACACACACACACACACACACACTCGCACACACACACAAACACATGTCTGTCTGCGTCTTTTGATACAGTATGCGTGCCCATTCAGGCTACAGGTGTTAATCAAAACATTTAAGTCCAATTCTCTTTACCTTTTTCAAGGTAGTACATCAACAATATTATTTGACTTGAAACATTTATGAAACAAACAATCCAAATGCCTAATAGGTGGTATATGCACAGTATAATTTTTTTTGACTCTGATAGAAACTGGTTTTGATGTGCATAATAGGAGCAAAAAGACAGAAATTCATTCATAAATGCGCCCAAGGTCCTTTGAAGATCTGTTCACCTGAAATCTGTTCCAGAGGTGGAGTAACTATAAGGATTTTTTACATTTTGGGACAATATTTGGCTATATATGGCAGCCTAAACTTGTACTGTTCTGGTCACAGTACTATAAACTAACAGTTTTTAACATCTGCTGTGACACCTTTTGACTAAATGGCATCTTTTGTAAATGCTGTACTCTTAGTGAGTACTTCCCTTCTGTGCTAATGAAACCCGAAACCTGATTGCATCGTGTGTTTTTCTGGTGGTAATGGTGTCCAAGATATTGCAGAGAAAACTGTAGTGTGTATTTGTCTGCTCCATTTTGAAATGTAGGAAACGGTCTGTATTGAGATAGAGCGTAGGCAGTTAGACTGAAACAGCCACATATTTGATTTTCAGGTGACCTGCTAACTCCTAACCCAGTGTAACTCACTTTTAAAATAGTTTTAACATTATTTTAACATTTAACATTTTAACATTAACACTGAGTGAGGTTATATATTTAACATATATTGCGATGATAGACAATGGAGCGATCCTTGACTGACCAAACAAACAAACAAGCTGCACTATTCAGTATTGAGCCTCGGAGAATAAGAGGCTAAACCATAACCATAATTAAACTACACCATTGAAAATGTTCATGAAGCCACACACTGCTTCTCTCTCTCTTTCTCTCTTTCCCACTACCCTCACACCCTCTCTCATCACTACACACGCAAGCACACTCAACCATCACTCCAGGGACTTAATTATTGCCACAGATGAGTAGAAGATCTCTTATATTATTAAAAGAGTTTCATTTGCCTTTTAATAATCTAGAAAATATCTTATTAAATAAGGGGAAAACTCTATTGAAGAAGAGAAAACTTGGTAAATAGACTGTATTGTTATATACTGTATCTTTGTTCCTTTCCCATCAAAAGGTGAGAGGGAGAGAGAGGGGGGGAGAGAGAGAGAGAGAGAGAGACAGAGAGAGAGAGAGATTGAAGTGTAAGAATGAAACATCTGCCTGCAGGTTTCCCCTTTGAAGAAAAGGATATTATTTAAAATTAACAACGCTCGCCTTTACCCTCCATAGCTACTTCTAATTCATCTCTCAATGACTATTTGTTCTAAGTCTTTCAACATTTCCCATCAGCCTCTCTTTTGTTCTATGCTCTTGTCTTTTTTGGGTATACCTATTTGCCTGCGGCATACAAGAAGGGCTATTTAGTTAATTACAGTACTAGAGCTTCTGTCATTCTCTGATTGTGTTATTTCCCCCAGGACACATGAAAGCCAGAACAATAAAAGAGTTGTTTTATTGCATGGCAGCATCTACGATTCATTTCCAATGGCTTTTGAAAAGGATCGAATGCAGCATTTGCATAAGACAGCTCCGTGTCTCTGGGTCTAACTGCTGGGTCTGCTGGGTCACCTGTTCATCATGTACGCCTGTGGTACAGAAGGTAACAGAATGAATAGAATAGAAATCTTAAGATATCATTTAGAACTTCCCTTAAACTTGACTGAATGTTGGCAACACCATTGTTAATTGTTAAATCAGTGTGTACCGTAAAACTTCAAATAAAAGCCTGGCCTTTTATTTTATTTAATCACTGAACTGACCCTGCCTGCATTTGGGACAGGCGTCTATATGGGACTGGCCTTTAATTTATAAAATTTGCTCAAAACTCAGAAAAGATGGGTACTACTATCAAATTGATTATTTAAACCAGTATGAGTTACCAATCTAACAATGTGTAACTAAGCAGCTTAAAACTAGCGCAACCTAAGCAGCTTAAAACTAGCTCTGTACATCCAAAGAACTTCTATAAAAAACAGACCAGGCATCGAATTTAGACAGGCATTTATTTGTCAAAATGTGTAGCCACACCAGGCCAGTTAAAGAGATTATTTGTGTCTAGGCTTTTAGTTTTACAGTAGGCCTACATTATGCCTCATTACGCTTGCATTGTTATAATTTGAATAATGTGGTTGTAAACATATTTAGATACGTTTTTTCAGTGTTTTTTTCACCTCCAAGAACTCCTTCTATCCCGACGATTAGCGTAGTTGCAACGGTGCTAAGTGTTCTCGCTCTCCTCCGGAGTAGCACTCTGAGCTATTAGCTAACCTGACTGCAGAATATTTGTTGCAAGTAGTAGGCCTACAGCTTTAAGCAAACTACACAATGGCAAGCAGACGAAGCAAGATTAGCGCCCAGCCCAGCTTTGGAAATGCTACAGAACATGGACTGGAACTTTATTGTAGCAAACAATTTGGTTAGTGGCATTGGTAGTGATCAATGTGATACACTAGCTGCTACTCAAAGTCAAGGAAGGATCCTTAATGGCATTCTCCTTACAAGGTGCTGTTTGGGTGAAATATTGTACTGCCGGTGGATATAATATTTTTATAATCCCCTCGTTGTTTGGTGTTCTCCTGGGTTTGACACCGGACCTGACTGATAAAATGGTGGTGGCAGCTTCACATGCTACACGGTATGATCCAGTACTGCCCTTTTAGCAAAAGCAAGAACGATTACAATATATTGATTTATTATTTTAGGGGGACTAAAGCCTAGCGACGTCTCCGGTCGACATTTGGCCACTTGGCTACTGTAGGTTCCACATGTATTCTCATTCAACTTTTCAGTTTTAGCAAACATGAAAGTGCTCCCAGTATTTCTGTGTTATTATTTTTGAACTACAACATTTCTTGTAACCTTATATGATATTGTTACACAGAAAAAATTTACGTTTTGCATTGGTGCATGGTGCCGGCTTCGGGAGAGTCTTGCTTTCACAGAGGTGCGCAGATCTCTCCATTTGTGTTTCAGGTCGGAGATGCTGCATTTGCATCTACCCACTGAACCAACCTCTTGCTCGATTTCAGACCAAATTTCAGTTTTGCGCCGTGCCTCAATCTTCAGCGCACCCGTACCATACAACAAGGCATTGTGCCTTGTCACCAATCAAACTAAAACCTCCAGCTCCTCTTCACTGAAATTGGGCTTGCATGTTCTAGCCGCGATCACCATTATTACCTTAATTTTCCGTTCATAAATGTGTTTTTTTTATACTTGAACCTGAGTCCTCCACCAATAGCAGAGCGTTACTCATTCATTAATCAATTTATCTAATAGAGAGTACTTTCGAAGAGTCACGATGATTGATTACTAATTTTAATAATAGGCTACTCAGCATAAGTGCAAACGTGTGCATTGGAACATGCATTTCGTTGCATCTTTTCCTCGTGTTTTAATAATGAATCTCCAAAGATGTCTTTATAGGCCCAGCACACTTGAAGTTTGGGATATTTACTTTATTTGTGGATTCATGTCAGTTATACATGCTTTCCAACAAATGCTTTCCTTTGAGGCAATTCGTAATATAGTTTTCCCTTTGCATTTATTTTCGAAATCAGTCTTATTTATGTTTTGAGTGGATTTCAATAACATTCTTAAGGTTAATGCGAAAGTCCACGTTCCGTGTTTTTCCGATAGCCAAAATGGACGAGGGTGGGACTCAGTTACCTTCTATTTTAAATAAATCACGCCCTTTTCATGAGCCCACCTTCGTTCTGAAGTTAAGCGCCGTGGGCGTGATCGGAGTGGTTAGGGGAGAATACGCGTAACTGAAATGTGCGTGCACAAAAAAAGACTTAAGCGCAAACGGGAGAATAAGGCCGTATACAGGCCAGCTGACAGTCTGGTCTAGGCCCGGTATGAGAGAATCTTAGATGGGCCCCCCGCGCCCAGATCTCTCCTTTTCCCTTGCTCTTCCTCTCCTCTGCTATTTTATCCACAAATAGGCCTATTTAAAAAATGTTTTCAAATGATTCCATTCCAATTGAATGAGGGCCCAGTTCTGGCCCCTTTTTTCCATGGCTGTGTATATATATTTTTAATATTAGGTTTATATGTGGTTTGCCAGTTTTCAGACACACACAGAAACACCCAGTGAAATACAGAGAGATATATGACATAATCCAAACCAAGATTGCCTGATGTATGATAACTTGTTTCTCAGCTCCACAGACTCAATCAATAGCTACCAGTGAGGGAAAAGAAATAAACACACATACTCTACACACACGTACACAAGTCTAACAGAAACTTTGAAACATGTATCACTTGTTTCACACTTCCATGCCGAATGTGTGTTTTTATTGTTTTGTTGTACTTGAGTGTATAAATACACACACAAACATAGAGTTATTCATTTTCCCCTCAATGAGGCTAGTGGGGATATAATTTCTATGTAAACGGATGAGACAGAATATTGTCATATTTGGCAAAAATACAGATAACCTAATATTCTATGCATGTCAACATAGACTTTGTTGTCTACAATACTTATGTAATGGGGAGGGTTTTCATGAACTCAGTTCACTAGAGGTGGGCTTTGAAGACTGATGTAAGGTAAGGTGGTAAGGTTGTCAACACTGTCGTGATATCATCAACTGAAGATGACAACAGTAGATGTGTGTGTGTGTGTGTGTGTATATACAGTATAAGGTGGACAGAATATCACCATACGTTTGTGTGTTGCCTTCTCATTCTTCTGATCCCTTGTCCTTGAAGCGGGTTGGTCTGGGGTGAGTCCCACTCCAGGCCACGTCTTCCCATTGACATTCAGTTGTGATGTTTAAACATTATCTCTTGCTGTGTGTTCTCCACTGCCATTAATCTCCTCTCAGCTGGCGTGAAAATGCTCTCAATGTCCTCCACTACATTTCTCTATATTCCCTCTCTCATTCTCTATTCCCAAAGACTCAGAAAGATTTGATCTCTGAACTCTTTGGTTTGTATGGCGAGCAAAGAAACTGACAACAAAAGTGGACTACCGATGTTAAATGCAGGCGGCCATATCTTTCTGTCCTGGAACATTGCACATTGCTCATTATTTAAAAGGACAGTGCTCTCTTTGTTCCTAACTCTGAATTCAACATCTTAATCGCCGCTGCCGTGCCCTCCTTCTGTCTTCTTCAGAAAGCCTTTGCTTTGAGTAAACATTACTGTGGATCTGTTTGGCTGATATAATAAAACGGTGCATGTATTTTATTTTTTCTACTACTGTGCGCTCTTTGAGAGCACGTTTAAGAGCTCATTATCACGGCTTGCTACTCGCCACAACATTCTTCCCTGTCTGCCCCCCTTCTGCATTATTTGACAAACTGGTCCTCCTGTTGAGCGAATCATATTAAATATACTGGTGCTATATCTGTGGGAGTAGAAGGATCATGAGTAATTTGTGTTCCCCTGCTGGATGGAATTAAACACCCTATGGCTTTAGAGGTTCATAGTACATAGTTCAACTCTAACTGATTGTCTTCCTTGGAGCCAAATTCATAAAGAATCCTCAGGCTAAAAGCAGCTCCTATTTTTGTCTGTTCTAAGAGAAACTCCTAGTGGGTGTGTCACTCCAAAGTCCTAACATCAGCTCCTAAACTTTGGATAAGTCAGAAGAACTAGAAAACTCCTAAGAGTAAATCACAAACAGTGCTAAAGATTATCTGTCTCGTATCTGCTCAACATTTTAGAAAGATTTAATAGCATTGATTTTATAAAAACCTATCACCTCAATCGCAAGGCGATAGTAGAGCTAAAACCTGTTCATTTTGTATCTTGTCTTTTGGTGTTAAATTCAGTGTCTTTTCATCTGTAATGCGCATCTATCTTATCAACACAAAACGGCTGCAGCAGCGAGTTGATATGCTGCTTGTAGATAGTATTAAAATATTGTAAAATATGTATGTTTATTCATTAATAATATTTGTTTTTACTTTTGTAACCATTTATTAATATTGTACTCATTTACTTTTGGATGAGGCAGCTATCCCTACTATAGCCTAGCAGAGTACATCAAGGGGGGGAAACCTAAATAACACATCTGATGGTTATGTTTATACATGAAACTGGTTAGGTTTATGGTTAAGTGGTTTATGGTAAGGTTAAGTGGTCAGGTTTATGGTTAAGTGGCTTATGGTAAGGTTAAGTGCTTAGGTT